>MDKI01045569.1:0-19865 GCA_005239505.1 Nicotiana paniculata
TTCAAATCCTATATTACTTTTCGACCACGTACACTTGCGTGTGCATTGGGAAATCAACCAACAGGTATGAAATCACCCTACTAGGCACATAATGAATAGAACCTCTCTACTCGACTCTCGGACATCCCGGTATTGCTAAGGTCACGGCCTTAGCGTGACAATGTAGAATAGCATGACACGAAGACAGCCAATCCATGCCCAATATCACATCAAAGTCAACCATGCTAAGCAATAGTAGATCCACTCGAGTCTCCAGACCCCCAATAGATATAACACATGACTGATACAAGAAGTCCACAATCATAGTATCGCCCGCCGGAGTTGACACATGAACAAATGTGACTAGGGACTCGCGGGGCATATTCAGAAAATGGGCAAAATATGATGAAAAATAGGAATACGTGGAACTAGGATCAAATAAGGTCAAAGCATCTGAGTAACAAACTGAAACAATACCTGTGATCACTGCATCAGAGGCTATAGCATCTGGTCTGGCTGGAAGTGCATAAAAACAGGATTGACCTCAACAGGATCGACCTCCCCATCTAGGGCGGCCTCAAGCTACCTTGCCCCCACCCCTCATAGCATGGGCGGGTGGCGAAGTAACTGGAGCTGATATCGAGGGCTGACCCCTCTACTGAGAAGGACCCCCTAAGAAGACGGGCCCTGCCATGCTGGAACTGCCCCCTGAAGGAACACCACTGAAACTACCAAACCCTCGAGGCCTCTTGGCCTCCGTCTCATTCGCTCCTGACGATGAACCGACTCAATCTCTCAGGTAATATAAACAAACTACTCAAAAGTAGAACCCGATACCCTCAAAAAATCTCCTGATTCTATGTCTCTCTGTAGGGACTAACCAAATAGCATGATGGGCAAGCTCAGAAAAACTCATCTCGTACTGTGACACCGTCATATCTCCCTATCGCAGCTGCTCAAACTGCCTGTGCATCCTCTCTATGCGGGACCGTGGAACATACTTCTCTTAGAAGAGAGTGGAAAACTACATCCAAGAAAGAGGCGCTGCACCAACGGGCCTACGCCTCTCATAAGCCTCCCACCAAGTAAATGCAGCTCCTGAGAACTGAAAGGTAGTAAACGAGATCCCACTTGTCTCCAATATCCCTGATGTGCGAAGCATCCTCTGACACTTGTCTAAGAACCCCTGGGCATCGTCGCCCTCAGCACCACTGAAAGTCGGAGGTCGAAGCCACTCAAATCTCTCGAACCTGCATTGCTTATCATCAGCCATAGCTGGAACCACAAAATCCTAGGCAGGTGCAACCGGCTGAACTGGAACTGCCTCCGAGGTTTGAAGCCCTTGAATAACCTACTCAGGTGTACGGGCAGCTGGAGTTTGAGTGCCTCCCCCGGCCTGAGAAGTAGCGGCTGAAGTAGAAATAGCGACTGCCTTAGTAAGACTGGTGCATGCAGTCGAAACCTGGGCCAAGGTCTCCTGAAGACCCGGAATAACAATAGGCACAGCTGGCGCCTGAGCTGGTCCCATTGGAGCATCTATGGCTGGGACCTGGTCTGGAAGAATAGGCGGGTTTGTGGGTACCGTCCAGGCAGCTGCGCGGGCTGCTTCACTCCTGTATCACGGCCTCGACCGTGGCATCGACCCCTCATGGGTCCCACTGGTAGCTGATCGCCATGTCCAGTAGCGCGTGTCCTCGCCATCGGTGAGTGAATGAAAAAATAGAAGTTTAGTTTCCAGAATCAATAGATTCGCACGACAAGAATTCAAGAAATGTGAGATTTTTCCTAAGGGTTCTGCTACCTCTCGAAGATAAGTACAAACGTCTCCATACCGATCCGCCAGACTCTATTGAACCTGCTCATGACCGGTGAGTCCTATGTAACCTAGTCTCTGATACAAACTTTTCACGACCCGAAATCCTACACTGGCCGTGATGGCGCCTATCGTGGTACTAGGCCAACTAATTTACTAAACATAATACAAAGAACTTTCCATTTTAAAAAACAACGAAATGTATCAAAAATCTTGCACGTTTAGTATTTCAAAATTTATGGATAATAAAGAAAATATTTGAACCAAAATCCCTAAACCCAGACTCAACAGTCACGAGCGCTAAATAGAACATAGAATCTGACACGGTATTTCCTTAATACATCAAATCTAGGAAAATGTAAATATGCGACAAAATGAGAGGGAGAAAGGTGGGGATGCGAACGCCGTGCAGCTACCTCACAATCTCCGACTAGCTCCACCGAGAACAACCGAGTCTCACTCGATTCGGGCACCTGAATCTGCACACAAGGTGCAGGGAGTAACATAAGTACACCAAATTAGTAAGTAACAAATATAAATAAGGACATGAGTGTAGTGACGAGCTTTAAAGTCATGTAAAGATCATATAAGAAATATCAGTGGAAAAATAGTAAAACAAGTCAGGAAATCTACGTTCCGAAAAATTCATAAACTCCATTTTTCTCCCTTCCAATCTCATGTAAAGCATTTATTCAACAGTTATCGTTTAGAGGCAGAAATACAAATAAGATTGAAAACAGAAATTTCATAGAAAATAAGCCCCTCGGGCACAGTGTCACTCACAAATAAAGCCTCTCAGGCCAGCCCCTCAGTCACTCGTGACTCATCACTCGTCAATCAGCACTCATACTCAGCACTCACGCTCAATAGGGATCAAATAATAACCGTTGAGGCGTGCAACCCGATCCATGTATATATATATATATATATATATATATATATATATATATATATATATATATATATATATATATATATATATATATAACGCTGCAGCGTGTAGCCTGATATATAACTAGTCGACTTGGCTCACTGGGGGTGTACAGACTCCGGAATGGTTGCGGCGTGCAGCCTGATCCAGTATATACAACGCTGTGGCGTGCAGCCCGACCCAATTTATGTTGTATATATGTATATAATGCCGCAGCGTGCAACCCGCTCCATCAATATCCTAAAATATTTGGATCTCGGCCTCGTTGAGTCATCACCCTCACAAGCCACTCGGGCATCTCACCACAATCACAGGGACTCAGCCCAAAACATTTCTCATTTGTTTAAAAACATGGTGATAAACATGAATGAAAATGAACAAGTATAAATACTGACTGAGATCATATTTTTCTATCAAAAACAGTGTGAGAAATAGTAGTAAAACACCCCTGAGGGTCCAAACAAGTCCGCAGTAGGCCCCAAACATGGCATACATCCCAAATATAGAGTAAATCTCTAGAATATGGGGTATCACGTGATTTCAAATCAATTACGCGGCTTAATAGTCACTATGGGATGGACCAAGTCACAATCCCTATCGGTGCACGCCCACACGCCCGTCACCCAGCATGTGCGTCACCTCATTTATCAAATCAATATGAAATACCGGGGTTTCATACCCTCAGTTCAAGATTTACGTTCGTTACTTACCTCAAACCGGAAGAAAACTACTCCGTGATGCCTTTGCTTCTCGACTCGGCCTCAACGCACTCAGAATCTTTTCAAAAAATATTCATATCATCAAAATACGCTCAAGGATCAAAGCCCACTCGAAAATGTCCAATTTACATCATAAATCCCAAAATTGGCCAAACCCGACCTCCGGGCCCACGACTCAGATTTTGATAAAAATCACAACCTTATATAGGTTCTGCCCAGCTGTATTGCACCTGTGACCAAAATCCCGCACCTGCGAAAAATCCCTCGCAATTGCGGAATCTCACTTAAGCCAAAATTTCGCATCTGCGGTGTCACGACCCGAATTACCCTCCGAACGGTCTCATGATGGCTCGTAGTCTCTACAACTAGGTAAGCCTAAAATTTTTCGGAAAAAGGCAAAACAATAATATAAATAGTAAATAACAAGAAATACTATAAAATTTTAGCCGCTTGGCATTTACAACTTTTACTTTCCTAAAACCCGGAACATCACAAAGTCACAAACTCTGAACTACTATAGCTCTATACAAAGGAATAAGGAAAATGCATGGAATGGGAATCGTGAGATCCTGCGGACGCGGAATAATTACCTCGCGGTCTCCTAAGCAGCTGCTAAGATGCCCCTATCCACTGAACTGTACACTAGTATTTGGATCTGCACATGGGGAAAACATGCGCAGGAAAGGGCGTGAGTACTCCACATTCGGTACTCCGTAAGTGCCAAGCCTAACCCAGTCAGGTAGTGACGAGGTCAGGTTGAAGCTCTACTGAGTTTTAAAACAAGTCAATTATAAATTTAAAACAGTAAAATATAGATAAGAAATGATAAATAGGATTAATGCAAACTTGAAGAATTTAAAACACAAAGAGAGCCCTCGGCTCAGCAAAACATATATCTCAACAGTAGTCCCAATTTAAATATGCTATGCAGTACAGGGGGGAAAGATCCCGCATCTCCGCCCGTAGTCCCAATTTAAATATGCATTACAATACAGGGGGAAAGCTCCCGGATCTCGGTCCGTAGTCCCAATTTAAATATGCATTACAATACAGGGGGAAAGCTCCCGGATCTCGGTCCGTAGTCCCAATTTAAATATGCAATGCAGTACAGGGGGGAATCTCCCGGATCTCGGTCTGTAGTCCCAATTTGAATATGCAATGCAGAAGTATGTCAGATGCGGCTTAATTAATCAATTTAGGAAAAAACAACAGGCAAGAATATAGTAAAACTACCTAAGCATGGTGTAACTAGTAGCAAATAAGAGGAAATCAAGTAAGGACAGGTAGGCATGCTTATTCTTAACCTAACTACTCAGTTAAGACAGGAAACAGTAATATATGAATGAAAATGAGTGATGCCATGGAAGGAAAAATGGAATTTTAGCAACAATAACCCGTGTACGCACTCGTCACCTCACGTACACGGTGTCCACGTACCAAAATCACTAAAAAAAGGCCTAAGGGGAAGTCCCCAACGCAGAGTTAGGCAAGCCACTTACCTTGACTGCGCTAATCAACTCAATACCACGACATTGCCATGAGTATCCAACTCCGGTTGGCCAAAATCTAGTTAATTCGATTGCATAGTGTAAATATGATTTCAAGGAAACATAATAACTAATAAGTTCGAAGCTAATATGCGAAATTTTAAAATTCGCCCAAAAATTCTCCCGGTCCCACGTCTCGGAATCGAGTAAAAATTATATTTCCCGAACACCCATTCGCTCGTGAACTCACTCGAACAGGAATCAACAAAATCCGACATCTAAATCTCCCTAAATCCTCAGATTTCTACTTCGGGAAGATTCATCCCAATTTCATGGTTTTTCATCCAATTTCATTGATTAGATTGAGGAAATTGATAGAGATCATTGATATACAAATGGATTAAGGTTATAAAACGTTACCTATGATTCTTCTCTTCAAATTCCAATGAAAATCGCCAAATCCCGAGCTCTCAATCGATTTTGGAGTTATGAATTTGAAACCCTCGGATTTTGGTATAACCAGCCTAGGGATTTCGCACCTGCGACATTGGGATCGCACCTGCGGAAACACAATCGCAGGTGCCGAAACTCATTAAAAGGCCTGGGGTCGCACTTGCAGTGGCTGGGTTGCAGGTGCAGCTCCGCACCTGCAGATATTCTTCCGCGCCTGCGGGTCTAGCCAGCCTGAACTATGTCCACACCTGCGTGCACCCCCTTCGCACCTGCATGTCCGCACCTACGGAGAAACCATCGCAATTGCGAGGCACCAGAACCAGAAAGTGTTCAGCTGCTCTTAAAGTTCCAAATTCACCCGTTGGGCATTCGAAACAACCCCGAGGCCCCCGGAACCTCAAGCAAACCTACTAACTGACCCTAATTCCTTGTTCAAACTTGCTCGAGCCTTAAAAAAACACGTCTCATAATATCAAAATTATCAATTATGCATAGATTCAAGCCTATGAACTTATGAAATTTCTAGAATTGACTTCCAATGCCGAAACACGTCAAAACGCATCCGAATGACCTAAAATTTTGCACACAGGTCACAAATGGAATTACGGACCTGCTGTCGCTTTCAGAATTCCATGATTCTGATATCAAAATTTCACCCATCGGCCGAAATTGCCGAAATTCTAACATTCACAAATTCAAGCCTAAACATACAACCGACCTCGAAAACACATTCCGAACACGTTCTAACCCCGAAATAACCCAACGGAGCTAACGGAGTCGACGAAATTCCATTCCGGACCCGTCTTCACACATCTCTAGCTACGGCCTGATTTCAAAGGCTATAATCCACATTTAAGGAATATGTGTCCAAAATCACTCCGGATTTCGTCACTCAACGCTCCGACAAGTTCTAATAACATAAAAAGGCATGGGAGAAGCGGTTATTATGGGATCAGGGCGCTAACTCTCAAAACGACTGACCAAGTCGTTACATGCGATCCTCATCATGCACCTGCGGGCCCAGAGGTGCGACCCAACTTCCGCACCTACGCTCCCAAGCCAGGTTCCTCTTTTCCACATCTGCGCAAGGCATTCCGCACCTGTCTATCCCTGTCCGCATGTGTGGCCACACCATAAGGCCTATACCAGCAACCCTTTGCTACAATTCTTTCCAACTTCCATCCTCTCGAAATCATCCGAAGTCAATCCCGAGCCCCTCGGGGCCTCAAGAAAAAGTACCAACAAGTCATATATCAATATACCAACCTAGTCTAACCGTCGGAACGCTCAAAATAACATCAAAACACCAAATTGAATCCAAATTCAAGCCTAAGGAATTCTAAACTTTCGAAAACCGCCAATGATGCCAAAACTACCTAAACCATGTCCGAATGACCTAAAAATTTGCACACACATCCTAAATGACACTAAGGACCTGTTCCAACTTCCGGAATCCCATTCCGAACCCGATAGCTAATTTTCCACTGTCGATCGGAAATTTCCAAAAATCCAATTTCGCCAATTCAAGCCTAATTCTATTCCGGACCTCCGAATGGCATTCCGAACACACTCATAAGTCTCAAATTACCTAATGAAACTATCTGAGCCACGAAACTCCCATTCCAAGATCATTTACCTACAAGTCAACTTCCGGTTGAATTTTCCAACTAAATCACCAATCAAAGAGACTAAGTGTCTCATTTCTCACCACAACCAACCCGAACCCGAATCGATCAACCCAACGCAACAAAAAAGATCTCAACCAAACAAGAATGAAGCAGAAATTGAAAGAAACAGGGCTAAACTCTCTGAACGACCGGTCGAGTCTTTACATTTAAAAGGATTTTTCATTAATTTACTCAAACATTTTATTATCTAAATAATTGCTAATTGCATCACAAATGATTTTATAATATTTTATTACTTAATTTTTATTATTTATATTTATATTAATCTTTAATCATTTTATGCATAATTATATTTACATCTTTAGGTTATAATTGCAATAACTTAGGAATAATAGCCTAGGCGTTGATAATTACTTTATTTCGCGAAAAATGAAGTTTTATTTTTATATAATATTGAGTAATTATTTTAAATAATTTTCATATAAAAATAATATTTTTTTATCAGCTACTAATTATTTTTATAAATTATTTTATTAGTTTAATTGGGTATTTAAAATATAGCCCTTTTTATTCAATTATTTCAGACCTACCCAGCCCAATACTAACCTAACCCATAACCTAACACCCAAACCCTAACCCAGATCCATACCCGTCCAAATTAGACCCGCCCGCCTAAAACTCTAATCCTGGCCATTGATCTCCGAAGATCAACAACCCTTAATCACTCACCCCTTTTAATTAATCAAACAACCCCAAACCCTATCTTATTACTTCAAACCTGCCCCCTTTGGAGCCCCCACTCTCCTCTCTTCTCTCTCACCCCTTCAAAACCCTAGCTCCGTCGCCACACATCCCTATTGATTCATGGGGTTTTCCTTCGATTTCATGCCTTATTTGGATACATCTCTTTAATGGTTATACGATTCTTCTGTTACTTGATGTGAATCTCAAGAGATTTGAACCAAATCTAGTTCGAAGTCTCTCATATCTTAGCAATTTCGTCTATGTTCACTCTGATACTTGTGAGTACGAATCTTTTCATATTTTTTGGTTTCAAATCTTTGGTTCAAACCATATTTTGTTCAATTCTATTTATTTTTTACGAACCTGGCTATTTTCTTGACAAATCGGCTTAGATCTTGTTAGATATGAAAAGATTTAGTGTTTGTTTTAGTATTTCCTCTTTAAAATTTTGATATTTATGTTTCTTACTACTTTTATTATTTTATGACTGATTTTCTAGGGTTTTGTTTCTAACGGAGTTTTGCAAGAAAATGTTTCAACGTTTAATGTTTTGTCTCTGGTTTGCTTATCTATTGTTTTACTGATTTTTTTTACTTGATTTAATTAGTTTTATATATATGTATTTCGTTGGGTTGCGATTATTTATTTATCCTACTGTTTCTGCCCGTTTACCTTTAACTCTTTCAATTAAGTGTTAATTGATTTAGTTACCTAAATTGGGTTTTGAAATCAACTTTCCTTTAGTACCAGTATTTCCTTGTTAAGAACTTATCTGTTCTTACCTTATTTATGTGGTTTATTTCGTACTACTTTCCCTAACTCCCTTACTGGCCGGATTTTTATGCTTTGATTATGGAACTGACATCTAATTGATTCCGGAACTATTTCCTTGCATTATTTGATCTGGTACTTGACATCTAATTAAGTGGTGTTAGCCTGATTTTATGCTATTTTGCCCTGTTAATTGATTGAGTAGACTCTAATTGATTCTAAAGTCATGCCTTACTTTTGTAGGATTGATTCATTGTCTTATTTGTCTATCTCATTGAGACTATTTTAACCCCTTCCCCATTCCCTTTACACAGACTCGCATCATGTTATTCTCACAACAAACATAAGTTCTCTTTGTTCTCTCTTATTCTGATTTGTGCACTAAGTGGTTATTATTTGGCCGGCTGAAAGCCAAGGCCAAATTATTCTGCGAATCAACTACTATTGCACCTTTACTTGATTTCTTCTAAATTGTATCCCCTAACATTTGCAATTTCATTCTCTATACTTTGTTTGACTAGAATATTTCAATTCCTAGCATGATTCTGTTCTTTCTATGACAATTGTATGATATTGTTAACTTAAGGCTAAGTTATTTCAAATAGCATGAATCCTCTCCTAAGATTAAGTTTTAGTCTGCTTTCTTGCAAGATGATGTAAACATGTGATCACTTGTCTGTTGCTTAACTCATATGTCTTGTCTGTTTAATTCAAATGTTTTGGCTAGTTGCTTCTGTGTTTTAGCCATGATTGTTTTAAATACTAGCATAAATACTACCTAGTCACATGCCAAACTGCTTGAACTATGTGCTCAACATGGATTCTGTTTGTTCCTTGGTGCAATTCTGTTTGAAAATCTTATAATCTGAATCTGTTTGCTTTTGAAAATTAAGCTATTTCTAAAACCATAGCGCCCATCCTTTACTCTTTATGCAATGGTTTTCCAAACTCCTGCACTTAGTTATTTAGGTTCATACCACCCCCTGTGTGAGCACTGCCTAGGGTCATTGAGACACCTTTGAACTCTAACACATTGGGGCTGGTTTTCCAATCCATATGAATTACCTTCTGAATGTGGTTCCGGTGTGAGCATTGCCCTGGGTCCCGGAGGCCCTTGGGAACTTTGACACACTGGAAGCTTGACTTTTAATGTGCCATGGATGGATCATTACTATACTCCAAAGTTGTTCTGTTAAAAATCCGGGTTCCCAGGTTTATATTGGACCTATGAAGGCTCCCTATAGTGTAATGGATACTATTATGTAATTTATTCATTCTGGGTTGTAATAATTTCTGTAATAACATATTTGGAGTTGATTAGTTAAAGTTGGGGGGTTTCCTTCTATTTTTATTAAATTTGGGTATAGATCTTGCCTATAGGTTTAATTATGTTGATCAAGTTGTGTTCCATTACTTATTTAGAGATCCTGCCTATACGAATTTCTTGTTCAAACCCGATTTGGATCACTTCTGTTTATTTTTTACGAACCTGGCTATTTCCTGGATAAATCTGCTTAGATCTTGTTAGATCTGCAATGATTTAGTGTTTGTTTTACTATTTCCTCGTTAAAACTTTGATATTTATGTTTCTTACTACTTTTATTATTTTATGACTGATTTTCTAGGGTTTTGGTTCTAACGGATTTTTGCAAGAAAATTTTTCAATTTTTAATGTTTCGTCTCTACTTTGCTTATCTATTGTTTGACTGAATTTTTTTACTTGATTTAATTAGTTTCATATATATGTATTTCTTAGGGTTACGATTATTTATTTATCTTATTCTTTCTGCCCATTTAACTTTAACTCTTTCAATTAAACGTTAATTTATTTTACTTACCTAATTTGGGTTTTGAAATCAGCTTTCCTTTAGTACCAGTATTTCCTTATTAAGATTTTACATGTTCTTACCTTATTTATGTGATTATTACTCGTACTACTTTCCTTAACTCCCTTACTGGCCTGATTTTTATGCTTTGATTATGGAAATGACTTCTAATTGATTCCGAAACTGACTTCTAATTAATACCAGAACTATTTCCTATCTTTATTTCATCTGGTACTTGACTACTAATTGATTCCCTATAATATTTTCCCTAATTAAGTGGTATTAGCCTGATTTTATTATATTTTGCCCCGTTAATTGATTTCGTCGACTCTAATTGATTCTAAAGTTATGCCTTATTTGTGTTGGGTTGATTCATTGCCTATTTGTCTATCTCATTGAGAATGTTTAAACCCCTTCCCATTCCCTTTACACATACTCGAATCCTATTATTCTCACAACAAACCTAAGTTCTCTTTGTTCTCTCTTGTTCTAATTTATGTACTAAGTGGTTAACTGCTATTGCACCTTTACTTTATTTCTTCTCAACTGGTATTCCCTAACCTTTGCAGTTACATTCTCTATGCTTTGTTTGACTAGCATGTTTCAATTCCTGGCATGATTCTGTTCTTTCTATGACATTTTTGTTTTAACTTAAGGCTAAGTTATTTCAAATAGCATGAATCCTATCCTAAGATTAAGGTTTAATCTGCTTTCTTGCAAGATGTTGTAAACATGTGATCACTTGTCAGTTGCTTAACTCGTATGTCTTGTCTGTTTAATTCAGATGTTTGGCCTAGTTGCTTCTGTGGTTTAGCCATGATTGTTTCAAATACTAGTATGAATACTACCTAGTCACATGCCAAACTGCTTGAACTATGTGCTGAACATGGATTCTGTCTGTTCCTTGGTGCAATTCTGTTTGAAATCTTGTAATCTGAATCTGTTTGCTTTTGAAAATTAAGTTATTTCTAAAACCATGGCGCCCTTACTTTATTCTTTATGCAATGGTTTTCTAAACTCCTACTCTTAGTTAGTTAGGTTCCTACCGCCCCCAGTGTGAGCACTGCCTAGGGTCCTTGAGACTCTTTTGAACTCTAACACATTGGGGCTGGTTTTCCAATCTTATATGAATTACCTTCTGAATGTGGCTCCGATGTGAGCATTGCCCTTGGTCCTGGAGGCCCTTGGGAATGTTGACACACTGGAAGCTTGACTTTTAATGTGCCATGGATGGATCATTACTATACTCCAAAGTTGTTCTGTTAAAAGGCCTGGTTCCCAGGTTTATATTGGACCCATGAAGGCTCCCTATAGTGTAATGGATACTATTATGTAATTTATTCATTCTGGGTTGTAATAATTTATGTAATAACATATTTGGGGTTGATTAGTGAAAGTTGGGGGGTTTCCTTCTATTTTTGTTAAATTTGGGTATAGATACTGCCTATAGGTTTAATTATGTTGATCAAGTTGTGTGATTTCCATTACTTATTTAGAAATCCTGCCTATACGAATTTCTTGTTCAAACTCTATTTGGATCACTTCTGTTTATTTTTTACGAACCTGGCTATTTCCTGGATAAATCTGCTTAGATCTTGTTAGATCTGCAATGATTTAGTGTTTGTTTTACTATTTCCTCGTTAAAACTTTGATATTTATGTTTCTTACTACTTTTATTATTTTATGAATGATTTTCTAGGGTTTTGTTCTAACGGATTTTTGCAAGAAAATTTTTCAACCTTTAATGTTTCATCTCTAGTTTGCTTATCTATTGTTTGACAGAATTGTTTTACTTGATTTAATTAGTTTCATATATATGTATTTCTTAGGGTTTTGATTATTTATTTATCTTATTGTTTCTGCCCATTTAACTTTAACTCTTTCAATTAAACGTTAATTTATTTTACTTACCTAATTTGGGTTTTGAAATCAGCTTTCCTTTAGTACCAGTTCCTTATTAAGATTTTACATGTTCTTACCTTATTATGTGATTTATTACTCGTACTACTTTCCTTAACTCCCTTACTGGCCTGATTTTTATGCTTTGATTATGGAACTGACTTCTAATTCATTCCGGAACTTACTTTCTAATTAATACCAGAACTATTTCCATGCCTTGTTTCATCTGGTACTTGACTACTAATTGATTCCATATAATGTTTTCCCTAAATTAAGTGGTATTAGCCTCATTTTATGATATTTTGCCCCGTTAATTGATTCCGTCGACTCTAATTGATTCGAAAGTTATGCCTTAATTGTGTAGGATTGATTCATTGCCTATTTGTCTATCTCATTGAGAATATTTAAACCCCTTCCCATTCCCTTTACACATACTCGAATCCCGTTATTCTCACAACAAACCTAAGTTCTCTTTGTTCTCTCTTGTTCTAATTTATGTACTAAGTGGTTATTATTTGGCCGGCTGAAAGCCAAGGCCAAACTATTCCGGTAATTAACTGCTATTGCACCTTTACTTGCTTTCTTCTCAACTAGTATTCCCTAACCTTTGCAGTTACATTCTCTATGCTTTGTTTGACTAGCATGTTTTAATTCCTAGCATGATTATGTTCTTTCTATGACAATTTTATGGTATTGTTAACTTAATGCTAAGTTATTTCAAATAGCATGAATCCTCTCCTAAGATTAAGGTTTAGTCTGCTTTCTTGCAAGATGCTATAAACATGTGATCACTTATCAGTTGCTTAACTCATATGTCTTGTCTGTTTAATTCAGATGTTTTGCGTAGTTGCTTCTGTGTTTTAGCCATGGTTGTTTTACCTACTAGTATGAATACTACCTAGTCACATGCCAAGTTGCTTGAACTATGTGCTGAACATGGATTCTGTTTGTTCCTTGCTGCAATTCTGTTTGAAATCTTGTAATCTGAATCTTTTTGCTTTTGAAAATTAAGCTATTTCTACAACCTACCGCGCTTCCTTTACTCTTTATGCAATGGTTTTCCAAACTCCTACTCTTAGTTAGTTAGGTTCCTACCACCCCCAGTGTGAGCACTGGCTAGGGTCCTTGTGACTCATTTGAACTCTAATACATTGGGGCTGGTTTTCCAATCTTATATGAATTACCTTCTTAATGTGGTTCCGGTGTGAGCATTGCCCTGGGTCCCGGAGGCCCTTCGGAACTTTGACACACTGGAAGCCTGTCTTTTAATGTGCCATGGGTGGATCATTACTATACTCCAAAGTTGTTTTGCTTAGATCTTGTTAAATCTGAAATGATTTAGTGTTTGTTTTAGTATTTCCTCGTTAAAACTTTGATATTTATGTTTCTTACTACTTTTATTATTTTATGACTGATTTTCTAGGATTTTGGTTCTAACGGATTTTTGCAAGAAAATTTTTCAACCTTTAATGTTTCGTCTCTGGTTTGCTTATCTATTGTTTGACTGATTTTTTTACTTGATTTAATTAGTTTCATATATATGTATTTCTTAGGTTTTCGATTATTTATTTATCCTATTGTTTTTGCCCATTTAACTTTAACTCTTTCAATTAAACGTTAATTTATTTTACTTACCTAATTTGGGTTTTGAAATCAGCTTTCCTTTAGTACCAGTATTTCCTTAGTAAGATTTTACATGTTCTTACCTTATTTATGTGATTTATTACTCATACTACTTTCGTCAACTCCCTTACTGGCCTGATTTTTATATTTTGATTATGGAACTGACTTCTAATTGATTCCGGAACTGACTTCTAATTAATACCAGATTATTTCCTTGCCTTATTTCATCTGGTACTTGACTACTAATTGATTTCATATAATGTTTTCCTTAAATTAAGTGGTATTAGCCTTATTTTATGATATTTTGCCCTGTTAATTGATTCTGTCGACTCTAATTGATTCTAAAGTTATGCCTTATTTTTGTAGGATTGATTCATTGCCTATTTTTCTATCTCATTGAGAATATTTAAACCCCTTCCCATTCCCTTTACACATACTCGAATCCTGTTATTCTCACAACAAACCTAAGTTCTCTTTGTTCTCTCTTGTTCTAATTTATGTACTAAGTGGTTATTATTTGGCCAGCTGAAAGCCAAGGCCAAATTATTCCGGTAATTAACTACTATTGCACCTTTACTTGCTTTCTTCTCAACTGGTATTCCCTAACCTTTGCAGTTACATTCTCTATGCTTTGTTTGACTAGCATGTTTCAATTCCTAGCATGATTCTGTTCTTTCTGTGACAATTTTATGATATTCTTACCTTAAGGCTGAGTTATTTCAAATAGCATGAATCCTCTCCAAAAATTAAGGTTTGGTCTGCTTTCTTCCAAGATGTTTTTGATTCATTGATTCTAAAGTCATGCCTTACTTTTGTAGGATTGATTCATTGCCTTATTTGTCTATCTCATTGAGACTATTTTAACCCCTTCCCCATTCCCTTTACACAGACTCGCATCATGTTATTCTCACAACAAACATACGTTCTCTTTGTTCTCTCTTGTTCTGATTCGTGTACTAAGTGGTTATTATTTGGCCAGCTGAAAGCCAAGGCTAAATTATTCTGTGAATTAACAGCTATTGCACCTTTACTTGATTTCTTCTCAACTGTATGCCCTAACATTTGCAAATCCATTCTCTATACTTTGTTTGACTAGAATATTTCAATTCCTAGCATGATTCTGTTCTTTCTATGACAATTTTATGATATTGTTAACTTAAGGCTAAGTTATTTCAAATAGCATGAATCATCTCCTAAGATTAAGGTTTAGTCTTCTTTTTTGCAAGATGATGTAAACATGTGATCACTTGTCTGTTGCTTAACCCATATGTCTTGTCTGTTTAATTCAGATGTTTTGCCTAGTTGTTTCTGTGTTTTAGCCATGATTGTTTTAAATACTAGCATGAATACTACCTAGTTACATGCCAAACTCCTTGAACTATGTGCTCAAAATGGATTATGTTTGTTCCTTGGTGCAATTCTGTTTGAAATCTTATAATCTGAATCTGTTTGCTTTTGAAAATTAAGATATTTCTAAAACCATGGCGCCCTTCCTTTACCCTTTATGCAATGGTTTTCCAAACTCCTACTCTTAGTTATTTAGGTTCCTACCACCCCCAGTGTGAGCACTGCCTAGGGTCCTTGAGACTACTTTGAACTCTAACACATTGGGGCTGGTTTTCGAATCTTATATGAATTACCTTCTGAATGTGGTTCCGGTGTGAGCATTGCCCTGGGTCCCGGAAACCCTTGGGAACTTTGACACACTGCAAGCTTGACTTTTAATGTGCCATGGATGGATCATTACTATACTCCAAAGTTGTTCTGTTAAAAGGCCGGGTTCCCAGGTTTATATTGGACCTATGAAGGCTCCCTATAGTGTAATGGATACTATTATGTAATTTATTCATTCTGGGTTGTAATAATTTCTGTAATAACATATTTGAGGTTGATTAGTGAAAGTTGGGGGGTTTCCTTCTGTTTTTGTTATAT
This sequence comes from Nicotiana paniculata, assembly GCA_005239505.1. Classification (NCBI taxonomy): domain Eukaryota; kingdom Viridiplantae; phylum Streptophyta; class Magnoliopsida; order Solanales; family Solanaceae; genus Nicotiana; species Nicotiana paniculata. The sequence continues at coordinate 15,806 of MDKI01045569.1, forward strand.
TTGGGTATAGATCCTGCCTATAGGTTTAATTATGTTGATCAAGTTGTGTGATTTCCATTACTTATTAAGAGATCCTACCTATACGAATTTCTTGTTCAAACCCGATTTGGATCACTTCTGTTTATTTTTTACGAACATGGCTATTTCCTGGATAAATCTCCTTAGATCTTGTTAGATCTGAAATGATTGAGTGTTTGTTTTACTATTTCCGCGTTAAAACTTTGATATTTATGTTTCTTACTACTTTTATTATTTTATGACTGATTTTCTAGGGTTTTGGTTCTAACGGATTTTTGCAAGAAAATTTTTCAACCTTTAATGTTTCGTCTCTAGTTTTCTTATCCATTGTTTGACTGAATTTTTTTACTTGATTTAATTAGTTTCATATATATGTATTTTTTAGGGTTTCGATTATTTATTTATCTTATTGTTTCTGCCCATTTAACTTTAACTCTTTCAATTTAACGTTAATTTATTTACTTACCTAATTTGGGTTTTTGAAATCATCTTTCCTTTAGTACCAGTTCCTTATTAAGATTTTACATGTTCTTACCTTATTATGTGATTTATTACTCGTACTACTTTCCTTAACTCCCTTACTGGCTTGATTTTTATGCTTTGATTATTGAACTGACTTCTTATTCATTCCGGAACTGACTTCTAATTAATACCAGAACTATTTCCTTGCCTTATTTCATCTGGTACTTGACTACTAATTGATTCCATATAATGTTTTCCCTAAATTAAGTGGTATTAGACTAATTTTATGATATTTTGCCCCGTTAATTGATTCCGTCGACTCTAATTGATTCTAAAGTTATGCCTTATTTGTGTAGGATTGATTCATTGCCTATTTGTCTATCTCATTGAGAATATTTAAACCCCTTCCCATTCCCTTTACACATACTCGAATCCTGTTATTCTCACAACAAACCTAAGTTCTCTTTGTTCTCTCTTGTTCTAATTTATGTACTAAGTGGTTATTATTTGGCCGGCTGAAAGCCAAGGCCAAACTATTCTGGTAATTAACTGCTATTGCACCTTTACTTGCTTTCTTCTCAACTGGTATTCCCTAACCTTTGCAGTTACATTCTCTATGCTTTGTTTGACTAGCATGTTTCAATTCCTAGCATGATTATGTTCTTTCTATTTCAATTTTATGATATTCTTAACTTAATGCTAAGTTATTTCAAATAGCATGAATCCTCTCCTAAGATTAAGGTTTAGTCTGCTTTCTTGCAAGATGCTATAAAAATGTGATGACTTGTCAGTTGCTTAACTCATATGTCTTGTCTGTTTAATTCAGATGTTTTGCCTAGTTGCTTCTGTGTTTTAGCCATGATTGTTTTACCTACTAGTATGAATACTACCTAGTCACATGCCAAGCTGCTTGAACTATGTTCTGAACATGGATTCTGTTTGTTCCTTGGTGCAATTCTGTTCGAAATCTTGTAATCCGAATCTGTTTGCTTTTAAACATTAAGCTATTTCTAATACCTGCCGCGCTTCCTTTACTCTTTATGCAATGGTTTTACAAACTCCTACTCTTAGTTAGTTAGGTTCCTACCACCCCCAGTGTGAGCACTGGCTAGGGTCCTTGAGACTCCTTTGAACTCTAATACATTAGGGCTGGTTTTCCAATCTTATATGAATTACCTTCTGAATGTGGTTCCGGTGTGAGCATTGCCCTGGGTCCCGGAGGCCCTTGGGAACTCTGACACACTGGAAGCCTGACTTTTAATGTGCCATGGTTGGATCATTACTATACTCCAAAGTTGTTTTGTTAAAAGGCCTGGTTCCCAGGTTTATGTTGGACCTATGAAGGCTCTCTATAGTGTAATGGGTACTATTATGTACATTATTCATTCTGGGTTGTAATAATTTCTGTAATAACATATTTGGGGTTGATAAGTGAAAGTTGGGGGGGGGGGGGGGTTTCCTTCTATTCTTGTTAAATTTGGGTATAGATCCCGCCTATAGGTTTAATTATGTTGATCAAGTTGTGTAATTTCCATTACTTATTTAGAGATCCTGACTATACGAATTTCTGGTTCAAACCCGATTTGGATCACTTCAGTTTATTTTTTACGAACCTGGCTATTTCCTGGATAAATCTGCTTAGATCTTGTTAAATCTGAAATGATTTACTGTTTGTTTTAGTATTTCCTCGTTAAAACTTTGATATATATGTTTCTTACTACTTTTATTATTTTATGACTGATTTTCTAGGGTTTTGGTTCTAACGGATTTTTTCAAGAAAATTTTTCAACCTTTAATGTTTCGTCTCTGGTTTTGTTTGACTGATTTTTTTACTTGATTTAATTAGTTTCATATATATGTATTTCTTAGGCTTTTGATTATTTATTTATCCTATTGTTTTTTCCCATTTAACTTTAACTCTTTCAATTAAACGTTAATTTATTTTACTTACCTAATTTGGGTTTTGAAATCAACTTTCCTATAGTACCAGTATTTCCTTAGTAAGATTTTACATGTTCTTACCTTATTTATGTGAATTACTCGTACTACTTTCGTCAACTCCCTTACTGGCCTGGTTTTTATGTTTTGATTATGGAACTGACTTCTAATTGATTCCGGAACTGACTTTTAATTAATACCAGAACTATTTCCTTACCTTATTTCATCTGGTACTTGACTACTAATTGATTCCATATAATGTTTTCCCTAAATTAAGTGGTATTAGCCTGATTTTATGATATTTTGCCCCGTTAATTGATTCCGTCGACTCTAATTGATTCTAAAGTTATGCCTTATTTGTGTAGGATTGATTCATTGCCTATTTGTCTATCTCATTGAGAATATTTAAACTCCTTCCCATTCCCTTTACACATACTCGAATCCTGTTATTCTCACAACAAACCTAAGTTCTCTTTGTTCTCTCTCGTTCTAATTTATGTACTAAGTGGTTATTATTTGGCCGGCTGAAAGCCAAGGCCAAATTATTCCGGTAATTAACTGCTATTGCACCTTTAGTTGCTTTCTTCTCAACTGGTATTCCCTAACCTTTGCGGTTACATTCTCTATGCTTTGTTTGACTAGCATGTTTCAATTCCTAGCATGATTTTGTTCTTTCTGTGACAATTTTATGATATTGTTACCTTAAGGCTGAGTTATTTCAAATAGCATGAATCCTCTCCAAAAATTAAGTTTTGGTCTGCTTTCTTGAGAGATGTTGTTGATTCATTGATTCTAAAGTCATTCCTTACTTTTGTAGGACTGATTCATTGATTCTAAAGTCATGCCCTAACATTTGCAAATCCATTCTCTATACTTTGTTTGACTAGAATATTTCAATTCCTAGCATGATTTTGTTCTTTCTATGACAATTTTAAGATATTGTTAACTTAAGGTTAAGTTATTTCAAATAGCATGAATCCTCTCCTAATATTAAGGTTTAGTCTTCTTTTTTGCAAGATGATGTAAACATGTGATCACTTGTCTGTTGCTTAACTCATATGTCTTGTCCGTTTAATTCAGATGTTTTGCCTAGTTGCTTCTGTGTTTTAGCCATGATTGTTTTAAATACTAGAATGAATACTACCTAGTCATATGCCAAACTGCTTGATCTATGTGCTCAAAATGGATTCTGTCTGTTCCTTGGTGCAATTCTGTTTGAAATCTTATAATCTGAATTTGTTTGCTTTTGAAATTTAAGCTATTTCTAAAACCTGCTGCCCTTTCTTTACTCTTTATGAAATGGTTTTCCAAACTTCTACTCTTAGTTATTTAGGTTCCTACCACCCCCAGTGTGAGCACTGCCTAGGGTCCCTGAGACTCCTTTGAATTCTAATACATTGGGGCTGGTGTTCCAATGCTGTATGAATTACCTTCTGAATGTGGCTCCGGTGTGAGCATTGCCCGGGGTCCCGGAGGCCCTTGGGAACTTTGACACACTGGAAGACTAACTTTTAATGTCCATGGATGGATCATTACTATACACTAAAGTTGTTTTGTTAAAATGCATGGTTCCCAGGTCTATATTGGACCTATGAAGGCTCCCTATAGTGTAATGGATACTATTATGTAATTTATTCATTCT
>ML355448.1:0-27187 GCA_005239505.1 Nicotiana paniculata
AAAAAAAAAAAAAAAAAAAAAAAAAAAAGATAAATGAATCCTTGGCCAAAGAGAGGTGTCCAGTCACATTTTCCATTCCCTCCTTTATATATAAATATAGATTATTAGGGGTGTCCATAGGTCAGGTTGGTTCAGATTTTTTAATTACCAAACCAAATCAGTGAAGTCAGGTTTTTAAATCTATAAACCAAATAAAATCAACAAAGTCGAGTTTTTCAATCTTGGATTTTTTTGAGCTTTTGAATTTTTTCCGTAAAGTCTTCATAGCATAAAATATGTAACTTGTGCTCCAAATATTTCTTTGGTCCTAGTAGGATACACTTATATGTCATATTTTTCAAGAAAATAACACAATAATATAAGATGAGTCATAGCATTGTACTAAAATATTCAATAACAAAGATAATAAAATTTCATAAAATAAATATTGCTAATTAATAAGCTATAATAAAAATGAACATAATCTAAAAGCACTACATAAGTCATGCTAAAATAATTACATCTAATAAATACTAAATCACATGACTAAGCACTAAAGAAAAAGATAAACTAAGTTATGCATTTTCATTATAAACCAATGCAAAACTAAAAAATAGAAATCCAACACTATTGTCATTTCTAGTGTTGAATTGAATTTTTGTTAACATTAGTATTGATTTGAACTTTATTTGAGTTACTATATTTATGAGCTATAAAACTTATTTAATCATTCAAGAATGTTAAGTCCCAGCTTGAAATAATACATTAAAAGAAAAACTATGAAATTTTTTAACAAATATGTATAAATTACATTACAATAAATATTTATATGTGTAAAATAATTTTAAAAATTGTATAAATATAATATCGGGTTGGTTGGTTTCAGTTTGACTTTATTTTAGTTAAAACCAAACCTATTATGGTAAGACTTTTTTTCAATACCAAACTAAATCAAACAAAACCAAATCAGATTTTTTTTCCCGATTTGACTCGGATGATTGGTCATTTTTTTTTCAACTCTATTGATAGCCATTAAAAAGTTTCGAAACTTTAAATTTGAAAATTAGATTTTGTAAGATTATTATTGTTTGGATTGTGTGTTATTGCAAATGATTGAAAATATTTTTGAAGTTTATATCTGAATTTGAGGGAGTTCGGTGAAGATTCGAGTTGAATTTTGGTTAAAATTTTAGAATGAAACTCGAAAAAGCAAACATAAATAAATTATATTTTTTGTATGTCAGTTGTACAATCGATATACAAATATATACAACTAACATAATTCTATACAAGTTGTATGCAAATTATATGTAAAATTGTAATTCAAAAATTTATATTCCAGTTGTACATAAATCTTAGATTTGTATATATTTTGTGAAAAATATTTAGTTACTTTTTTAAATAGAGTTAAATTGGGTAAATAAGTTTAAAATTTTGTATACATACAAAAAAATTCCCACAAATTTGCCCAGTAAGAATAAGAATAGGCAACGAGCAAAAAAGTGAGAAGGCCTTTGTTGAATTACGTCCAAATTCCCACATCCGATTGGGATGAATGATTTGATCTCTTTATATAGTTGTGAATACTTTTTATTTCTTGAATTAATTTTTGGATTGAGTTATACAGACTCAAACGCATGGGGAGTCATAATTCCCACATTGTTTGTGGATGAGTGATTTAATCTCTTTATTTGATCTCGGACAATCAAATTAATTTTTAGGATTGAGTTAATTAGCTAGTCTCAACTTTCTATCAAAATATAAACTTTACTCTCAACTTACATAAGATGAAGATACAACAAGTTGCTCTATTGCCCTTTAGTTGGTAATGTTAGTAATTTAATTCAACATTAATATGTATGTTGCTTTTGTTGTTCCTATGCAGGATACAATGTCAACTCTTATAGGGCGGCTATTCCTTCAATGAGAACTCGTAAACCGAGGGTATGATGGTCAAAAATTTTTTTATTTTTCTTCTTCTCTTGAATATTATTTTTTAAAATTGTATAAATGCAGGCTAACTACGGTAGAGGAAGAATGCCAATATTGCTTGGATCGCCTTTGCGTTCAGGAGTATGTCTAATACGTAATTTATATTCATGGTTTATATTTAATTTATGTGTGCTGTTTATTTTGTAATAAATTTATCTTTGAAAATGCATGTTAGTTTGTGTATTGGTTCCAAATTAGTAAGAAAAAAAAAATTTGTACTAGGTGTTTACTAATACTTAACCATGGTCAGTTATATAAATTCCTAACTCATTAAATCACCTAACTATAGTACGTTAAAAGACGTATATATTTTTATTTATTTATTTATGAAATAAATGCAGAGAGGAGTCATTCAGAGAGAATACATGGAGACTACAAGTCATCAAAATCCAAACGTTTCACGGAATACTCACAGGGATCATCGACAGGAGCCACAGAATCCACAGACTATGTAATAAGAAATATTTATTACTACTAATTATGCATCTTTCTAGCAGTATATATCCTTATATTAACCCCAAAAAAAATTATTTTTTCCATAGTTTATTAATTAAAATAAAGAAGAAATTGTGAAATCAATTGATGACTAGCACAATTGCATTGCAGACCAATTCGTAACAGGTTATACGATCCAAGTTATGTTGAGATTGGTCTACCGGTGGATCCTTACTTACGCCTTTTGGAGTTGAATCCAAACTTCTGTAAGGAATTGTCTTTCATATATATTTTGACTTTGACATATATAGCATTTTCTTGACAGATTATATTTTCACTTAATTGTCAGGCAATAATAGAGACAACAAGTGAAGAGCATATTGGGCTGGCCACAACTTTTGATGGCATCTAGCAAAGAACAAAAACTAAAAAGTTTTTTTTTGTTAAACTTAAGAACAAATATCGGCTCATTTTGAGAATTCTTTTTTTTTTTTTTCTTTTATTATTCATTTGTTTGTTTTTGTGAGGGAGTTCAAGAAATGTTCGATGAGAATCGAATTCATACCTATTTATAAAAGTTTTACAAACTACTTCCTATTCAATTATCTTGCTATGAATCTTTTCTCCTTTCTTGGGGGGGGGGGGGGGGGTTTTTTATTTTTTTTTTTTTTTTTTTTTTTTTTTTTTTTTTTTTTTTTTTTTATTTTTTTTTTTTTTTTTTTTTTTTTTTTTTTTAAAAATTAAAAATNAAATCATGATTTAGGTATTTGTGCCAATGTTTATTTGACAATATCTAGTACTCATTACTCCAATAAACGTTTGTGACCATTGCTTAGAGCGCATCGCAATGTCACTCCTGTAATACTGTACATTATGGTCTCGTTTGTTTGTACTTAATGGAGGTCTGAATCTTAATCATTCTGATTTCAAACATTAAGTGTGTTTGTTTTTAAAGTTTGAATTTTTATTATGCATATCTTAATTATTAAGTGTGTTTCTTTATTTTACTTCACAACCACTTAATGGGTCTGAATAGGTCTATGTCACACCTCCTTTTTACCTGAAAGGTGGGGTATAGGGAGTTTTTTCAATTTAAGTGACATTATTCGAATTTGGGATTATTTATTTAATTTCAGAGTCGCCACTCGGAATTATTTATTTATAGTGTTCCGAGTCACCATTTATTTATTATTTAATATCCTAAATCGAGGAAATTTATAACTCTGTCAAAAAGACTGTGAACCAGAAGATCGGGTTAGGAATTCTATTAACTCGGGAGAAGGTGTTAGGCACTCCCGAATTCCATGGTTCTAGCACGGTCGCCTAATGATTTATACTTGGCCTAAATTATTTAATTACTGAGTTTACCTATGTGCCTTTTTTTATAGTTTTTACCGCTTTTAATTATTCAAATATTTGTTTTGTAGTTAAAGAATTATTTAAAGACGGGTTACGTATGCTATACCCGCTTGAATTTGATGCGTCAAAAATCATGTCACGCGGACGTGTACATAATTCACGACACTTGATTCATTTAAGAAAATAATCAAAGTTGCGCAAGCGCGTATTTTGGTTTTACTTTAAAAAAATCAAGATCACGTCACGCGAACATGTACGCAATCACGATAATAATTTCAAAAAATACGTTCCTAAAGGCATCTCTACGAATGTCATTTTTGAAATTTGTTTTTGTCACGTAAAAAACGTGTACACACTTTTAATAAAAAGTATTTGTTGCTAGAAAAAAGTTATTTCATTCAAAATTACGCAGGTGTATACTTTGATTTTAAAATGTTTAAGAATTCTAGGTATATCAATTACCTAATTAAGGACGAGTCTAAATATTCTTGCTATTTGAAAAGATTATCTTCCTAAGTCATTTATAATATTAACTTAGGAGTCAAAGAGATATTGGACTAGAAAATGTAGGTTTGTTCAAGGTCTTTTAAAATTGAGTGTGTCACATATCCAGAATAAGGATATGGGCTGCCTAGAGGTATTAGAAATCTGGCCCAGTTTTTGCATTAAATACACTGGGCCAGTCCTATTTCGACAATTATCAAAAGGAAGATAGATACTGTTCAACTAAAGAAAACGTTACGTAAAAGAGATAATGGCATTTTAAGTTGAGTTAATCAGTAATTATCAGATGTCCAACTAACTTGAGATCATCTTGTTTTCAGAATGTAGTAAAAGCATTTAGGCCATTGGGCTTCACATCCCAGGCCTAACGACCTGGAGTCCAGACTTGTTCAGGTTTATTGGGCCATTTATAAGTCTGACCCATTTCCTACGGTCTTCATATTCAATTTAAGAGAAATAAAGCTATTGGACATTTAAATAATTAAATAGTCCAGTCCATTACAATAATTCAGAATAAATGGGGAGGTGATATAGTATTTTTACGCAATAGATACGATTGTTACAAATTACAATTTTTCCTCCTAATATACATGAGAAGAAATTTCTTAAACTAGATAAAATTTCTAAAATGTTATTGCTTTCAGCCTAAACTAGATAAAATTTCTAAAATGCTACTGCTTTCAGCCTTAACCAAGCCAGGATTGCTCGATACTTTGATTATAGGATCGACCACCTGTAGCTATAAGCATTTTTAGAATAAATCTGACCAAACTGTTGGTCAGATTTATATCTTTAATGTTGTTTTACATATGTTACTATTGTGAATGACTTACAAGTTCATCAGAATTTTAAAAAAAAACTAAACCAACCATATGTTCATACTATCCGGACATCAAACAAACATAAACATGAACTAACACCTATAATTAAATTTACAGCTAGAACACAGATACATAGATAATGAAACAGATTCAAACAAAGATTCCATTTAATGTAAACATGGTTACATACCTTTAAAAAGAAAACAGCCACAAAATGGCCAAATAAAGGTCAGAAAACTCAGAAACTTAAGCTTAATCAGCAACCAAAACACAGCAACAGAACAAAAGCAACAACCAGTGTATAATCCCAGAAAAACCAGCTCAAAATAACTAGTTTTACCCCAGAAAGCCACAACAAAAGAGACCAGTTTTCCCAGAAAACTACAGCTAGAAGAAAACCAGTTTTTCAGAGTGTTTTTGCATCCATATTGGTATTTTCAGAGTATTTTTGTGTTTTCAAAGTAGTAGAGAGTTTTTTTTAGAATAACATATCCGTGAGAGTGTGTGTAGAATCTATTCTTAGAAATTTTCAGAATGCATATTTCTATCTTGTATGTCAATTTTCAGAATCTATCTTGCAGAATTTCAAGAATGTGTAATCTGTGTGTTTTTCAGAGCATTCTATCTATGAGTGTCTGTCAGTTTTTAGAATGTATCTCTCTATTATGTGTGTGTCCCTTTCTAGAAATAATAGTGCCTATATATAAGCTGCCTAAGGTGGGTATATTTTAGCAATATTCGTTATCTTAAATCTGAAAATAGTACAGTTTTTAACAGCCTTGGTACAACTGTCCTCCTTATCCTATTTTCAGCATCTTTTGTAATAGCTAGGACAACTGTACATTTTCTAGAAACTTCTTCTATTTTTTACACCTTTTTTACTTCTGAAATTTTACTGTTTTACCCAGATTTTTGATTTGATTATCTTTCTTAGTTTATTTTGATCTTTTATCTCTGTTACAGTTAAGATTCTCTAATTGAAATTCCTAAAACACCCCTTGTAATTACCCTTTCTTGATTCAAGGCCTGGACCACCATAGTTGGCCACTTTTGGGCCTAACTAATTGGGCCTCCTTTGCCAAGGATCAGTTGTTAAGGAGTTCCTGAAATCACGTAACTCAAAACAACTTATATTAAGCTAAGTTAATTACTAAGTTGACTAATTTGATCTAATTAAGTAATTAAGCTTATTAGTTACTATTTAAAGACTGAACTAAACCTAAAACTTATCCAGGATGTTTGCCTACTTCATAAATAGTTTAAAACAGTCCTAAGTGTGCCTAACTAACTAAAATCACATTTAATTAACTAACAGAAGTTAGTAAGTAGTCTTAAGTAATTATTCTCAAAACCAGAATGATTCTAATAGTCCTAATCTTCATGATTAATTAGACTTAAACAATGATTATTCTAAAAATGACAAAAGAAACAAGATCAAGGCCAGTATTTAAACCCAAACCAAAGATATCAAAAATCAAACTAAGTTCAAATAACCTAAACATGTATGATTAATTAGTGCGATCAGTAACCAATCAACTATTTTGAAATGAAAAACTAACAGAATAAAACAGTATGAAAAAACATATGTGAAGACCTAAACTAACAATTCAGAGTCAATTAATCTAACACATTCAGGAATTAAACCAACAATCAGGAGAAACAAAACCAAGAAAAAATACATATGAGGACCTGATTAACAGTTTAGAATCAAACAACGAAAACAGAAATTAAAACTAGGTCACTCATCTAAGAAGTCCTAGACATGTGTGATTAAACTACAATAGAAATTAACTAATTAATACCTATTATGAACTAACAACAGGAAAAATAAAATAAGATGAAATCCTAGGCTACAAATCAGTAGTCCATTAGAAACTAAACCTAACAACAAGAAACAAGCCAAAGGAAAGATAAACATGCAAACCTAAACTATTAATTCAAAATCGAAAATATCAGGAGTTTAAGCACAGTAACACGAAAAAAACAAGACCACAGAAAACCTAAACAATTCAGACAACATTAAGACCGCGAATTAGACCTAGGTGACTATTTTCAGAATAACAAGCAAAAATAGGGTCAAAAGAGGTACCAGTTTAGTCAGAGAAACTTGGCCAGAGATGGTTGAATTTTGGTCGGAACTTTTCCGGACTCCGGTGGCTTTGAAAATGAGTCGAACCCACGTGAATCAATTGCTCTTGTCAGGAGCAACTGACTCACGTAGGTTTGAGCCACTGGTTCACTCTAAACCGTCCAGGAGCTAGGTTTTGAGATTTTCAAATTCTTAAATCTGAAATTGGTTGAATTTTGAAAGGTTTTTGGGGAAATTGGTGAGATATTAGGGTTGAGGTTGAGGAGGAGATAGTCTGGGGTGAGTTTGATTCGTTTTGGAGGAGGTCCGCTGCCGTGAGGCGATTTCCGGTCGGCGGACCACGTCGGAGACGGTGGGGAATCCTAGGGCGATTAGATTTGGGGTTTGGGGAGAGAGAGACCGGTGAGTGGGGTGTTTGGGGGGTAGGGGTCCTGTTAAGACAATTATATAGTGGGGAGGGACTTGAGTTGTGGACGCCGGGGTTGATAGGAGATAAAACGAGGTCGTTTTGGGTAAGTGGGATTTGGAAGGGTCATAGGGTAATTGGGCTGGGGTTTATTTTGGGTATTAGGAAGGGATTGGGCTTAGTTTAATATCATCCCAGTCCGATTTGTCCTTACAAATTCACATTAATAAACTAATCAAATTAATCCTAATTAAATTCTAAGAATATATTAATTAATTTTAACATAATTCATTTAATTATAATTTAACTAATGAGCCAATTTTAAAAGTAAAGTCATTAATAAATACCCATAATTACCTAAAGAACATTTTTTTTGTAATTTCCTCCTAATGAAATGATTGATTATATAATTAGTAATAAATTAAATCAAAACCTAATTATGCATGCTAATAAAAGTTTTTAAGTATTTTTTGTTATTTTTTATTTTATATATTTTTAAAAGATAAAATAAAATATGATCATAAATGCAAATAATTCATAAATAAACACTAAAATTCACCCCAAAAATCTAACTATGAATAAAATTAATTTGTTTATTAAATTTTGTAGGAGTATTTTAGTAGGTGAAAAATTACATGCTCGCAGCAGCCTCTCTTTGCTCGGAAACACGAAGAGTTTTCGGGCAAAGACAAAGTGAGCAGTTATGAACAACTTTTACCCGTTCAAACACTCCGTGAGAAGCACTTTAGAAAAGTTTGACCGAACCTTGCTTCGAAGGTTGCCTACATATCCTTGACTATAAAGGAATCAGGTCAGTGTAGTTCTAGTAGTTTTGGTAGCTGGGACTACTGGAAAGCTGTGATTTTACTGCCGTTGTTGTTAATTACTGTTGCTGAACTCCTTATTACACCAAAGTAATAAATTAAAAAAGACTAACTAAGCTTGTCAACTACGAGTTACAAGATTCCTATCTGTAAATTTTCCTAAGTTTAGTCTTGAGTCTTGGCTAGTTCTATAGGCCGACTCTGATCTGGATCTTGATGCTTGTTAGTCGCAGGTGCTGCTCAATCTTCTCGTCTTTCGGATCAAGATGGGACATACAGAACCGATGACTTCAATCTCGTCCTGAGCAGTCCACATCGTCTCCACTTCTGTGCTTTGGGTTCAACTTTCTCTTTTTTTCTTTTATTCTGGATTGAAACTTCTTCTTTTGGTCGTCTCGAACCTAGTGTCTTAAGGTATAATCTGCTCAAAATCAAAACAAACGAACGAAATTTTTTGTCCCAGTTTCTTCACTAGGAAAATTTTCGTGAGTTATTATAACAAAATTCTATACTACTTCATTATTGAAAGCGATGAAAGAGCGGGAGTGGTGTGCCCGAAGTAAAGGTAGACTAGGGAGTGGAGACCCTATGCCTTAAAGTAAAATCACTATGGATTGGAGACAAAACTACCAGGTTATGTTGGTATCAGCTAGGGAGTGGGAACCTATATTGGAAAGTCGTCAGGTTATGCTGGCATCAACTAGGGAGTGGGGCCCTATGTTGGAAAAGTCATCAGGTTATGCCGGCATCAACTAAGGAGTGGGATCCTAAGTTAGAAAAATCATCGGTTATGTCGGCATCAACTAAGGAGTGGGATCCTAAGTTGGAAAAATCATCGGGTTATGCCGACATCAACTAAGGAGTGGGATCCTAAGTTGGAAAAATTATCGGGTTATGCTGATGTTGGTCCCAAACGCACATGCAAATATACGTGGTCGTACAAGTAATATGATGATAAATCGAATGTCGAACCCATAGAGACTTGTGTAAACTACTTACTAAATCACTATAATTGTTATTTAATCAAGCCAAAGTAAAAATCCAGGAATGTAACTATTTATACTACGATTCTACAAAATAACTAATTATCAAGTAACGAGTTGATTGTGTATTCAATAGAGACAAATATTCTAGGGTTGTGATAGATTCACCATTCGTATTGTGTTCTAATTAACTCTCCCTTTCATATAATTCACTCATGGTTGCTAATTAATCGATAAGTGCTCTCATAGCCTTCTCCTGAAGCACTACTCGCCTATTCTCAATAGATTAACGCCTATATTCCTATGAAATTAATCTATTACAACAAACTAAGATTACGATATTTAATTAAGCACAGTGACTAGGTATATTCCTATCCTAACAACAAATCCGCTCCCCTGAAGGGTTAAGATCGCGCTCTCTTCAATTCTTCTCTAATCTATATACGGCTTTCCCAAGCATAACATATATAGTATATAGAACCTAACTGCTGGCCAGACAATTAAGCAATTAAACACAGAATTGAAGAAACAACCATATATTGAGTGAACTATAATCAAGGTTAAACTAATGTCGAATAACAATATTCATGGCTAAATCACAACCCCAGAACAATGGGTGTTTAGCCACTCATGATAAAATCCAACAATTGCATAAGTGTTAAATTAATTGTAAATACTAGAAAAAGATGAAGAAAACTGATAATCCTTCGCTTCCTAATAATCCCGTGTGTGTTTTTCCTCCAAAGTGGCGTCCTCCTCAAAAATAAGCTTAGACTTGCTTTTATACGTGTTGGGTAGGTTTAGGGCCGAAATAACCATGTCCCGAGAAAAATAGGAAAAAAACTTGTCACCAGCGCCCTATCTAGCATCGGGCGCCCACCAGGGCGTTGCCCCATATTTATGTACTGCCCACAACGCCACAGGTGGTGCTGGGCGCTACCTGTGGCACCCAAATTCGCAATTTTCCCGGTTTCGTCTGTTTTGGCTCTAATTTCGCGCGTTTCACCCCCAATTGATCCTGAATCATTCCTAAACATAAAAACACTTCAAATTAATATAAATCATCACATTAACATCTAAAACTCACGAAACAAAAGTAAAATATGAGGCGATATACATAGAAATCTATACACTTTAAGNCGATACCGGCAATCAAGTATGAACATACAAAATTTTACATTCTTCCCCTTCTTTAAACATGCCCAAGTATAATAATTTAATCAATCATACCAACAACCTATTTGCAACCACCATACCTCAAGATTTGACTTGTAACCACTAAGCTCTCTCAATTCACGCAATTACCCAACAAGAAAGTTTACAACCTTACCAATTGTTCATGAGATCATGTTCCCTCACCAACAACAAAAAAGTGAATATAACTAGTCCACACATTCAAATATGCGTTTGAACATAATTTAAGGACATCAAACAATTGAACAATTCACTCACTCTCACAAAGAATTCATATGCATCTCGTGGTCGTACCATAAGCTTGCCCTTAGTGTAGATCTCTACTAATTTAAGTTAGCCAAATCTAGGATCAATTAGGACTTTTAAGGTTATAATGTAGGCTAAGAGACGGGTAGGATATATTTAGGAATAGTGACTAACCCTCCTAAGCACTTTAATACACTACCTTCACAAATCAACACATATTCTTCTCAACCAATTCCCTTGCCACAACACATATTCAACATAGCCCAATTTCAATTAAGCACTTCTATATTTTCACTAGCACAAATTAATAAAAATTGGAGGTGTGTATCTTTTTGTACATACTTTTACTATCATTTTTTTTCTTTCTTTCCTACACACACTCCATACATGAAGATTCAATGGCTAGTGACTTTTGAATACAATTTCAGTGCACTAACAGGCCTTTCCATGGCTCCACTCAAAAACTAATCCCCATTTTCTCACCTTACTTCTTTTAGCGACTAAGTGCCTTAGGAGGAAAATGTGCAAAAATCTCAATTTAAGAACAAAATAGAGGTACGGCTTGTAATGTGGGTACCAAAGAAAAGGTCGAAAGGCTCAACGGGGCTAGCAACGAAAATATTTATTTTATGTGACAAGCACATCCATGATCAAGCAAGAAAATGCCTACGTCATCTCCTAGACTAGCAGAACCTACAATTTTGCTTCGATTAATACATGAGGCAAGTTCTAGACTACACAGGATAGCATAGAAAATCAGTAAAACTCACTCACACATTGCACATGACTCAATCACAACGGTTTTATTCCACTCTCAAGTCAATCAAGGACACAAAATTGAGAGAATTAAGCAATATCACACTATGTGGCCTACAAGTCAAACAACTGAGCTAAGGCGTCACAAATAGACTATTTATTTTTACTCAGGCATCACATGTCAAACCAAATACAAGGTAAAGCAGAATGTATGTCATAACCTAATATGCCGGCACCAAACATGGCAATGGGTATCTCAAAGTTACTCAGTTTCTTCCTAACTACTCTAAAAAAAAAATTTAAGCGCCCGGTTCGAGCTACACCCTTGGAAAAGAACCGGCACCCAAAGAAAAACCAAGGGATACTACCTATCTATCCTAAGAAAAATATAAAAAATCTTTTTGCTGTTTTTAAATCGGACTTTATCCCTCAAGAAAATTGTCCAACAGATCCATCGTTGGGAAAAATCCGAGCTTTTTCTATTTTTTATTTTTCTTTTCGTTTCTTAACTAAAGAAAATATTTTTATACAATTACACTTCACTTCAGAAAGTAGTTTCCCCACCCCACACTTATGTTATGCATAGTCCTCGATGCATGATCACAAAGAAAAATATTAAAACAAGGGTGAGAAATACTCCCTGAGACCCTCTCGGTCCTAGCTCGGACATGATTCTCAATCTTTAGAGTCGGGATGACCCCACACTTAAGCTCAAACATGCCCCTCAACTTCAACTTTGGGTACTCAGACTTCCCCTACTCTTCAAAATAAAAACAACACAAAACTCGACACTAAAAAAATTAAAAACATAAAATATATAGGATGGGTTGCCTCCCAACAAGCGCCTTATTTATAGTCGTGGCACGACTCTGCTACTCTGCTCAGGCTGGGTGCTTTCTCTTCTTCTTTCTCCCATGAAGCCTAGCCTTCTTGCACGCTCTTAACGGGTCTCCTTTTTTATCTCTGGCTCTTTTCTCAATTATCTTTACACCCTCAGCTTGCAACACCACCCCCTCTAGATCACTTCCATTCATATAAGGACTCTGCTCTATCCCCTTCACGTCGACCACAGTAATCATAAACAGGTCCTCATAATGCTTTGGGAGTTTAAGTGCCTCGTACACATTAAAAGTGACCTTCTCATCGTCAACTCTCATTTTTAACTTCCCTGCCCGCACATCAATAATTTCTCCACCAGTAGATATGAATGGTCGCCCCAAAATAATGGGCACTTACTCATCTACCTCGTAATCAAGCACAATAAAATCAACGGGAATAATAAACTTTCCCACTCGAACTAACACATCCTCAATAATTCCTTCCGGCATAACTAGTGACCTATCTGCTAACTGTAAAGTGATTATGGTAGGTCTAAGAACCCCCAATCTGAGTTTCTAGAACAAATAAAAGGGCATCAGATTTATACTAGCCCCTAATCACACAGGGATCTACCAACTTCTTGTTTTCCAAGAGATAAAGGAATTGTGGAACTCCCAAGATCCTTCAACTTAGGAGGAAGTTTACTTTAAACCCTGACACTGCACTCTTCAGTAAGTGCAACTATTTCGAACTTTGCATGTCTTCGTTTGTTTTCCCCAATATCTCTGAGATACCTTGCATACTTAGGCATTTCTTGCAAAATTTCCACCAAAGGAAAATTCACACTCACTTGACTCAACATATCTAGGAATCTCTTGTACTTAGCATCATCTTTTTGCCTCTGCAGTATTTGTGGAAATGGAGGTGGTGTCCTTGTTTCAATTACTGGCTCGGGTCCTTTACTATCTTTTTCATTCCCATCAACTGGCTTGGGAGCTAATTCTCCTTCAGGATGAGCTGTATTATTCTTTGTTTTTGGAGCTTCTTCTAGTATTCTTCCATTTCTCAAGGTAATTGCATTGACTTGAGCCTTAGGATTAGGCTCAATATCACTAGGAAGAGATCCTACTGGTCTGGTATTTTGGGAACTAGCAAGTTGCCCCATTTGACGTTCCAAGTTTCTCATTGCTGCTGCTTGGGCCTGGTGATCAGCCATTATTTTCTGATTGAAAGCAAGTTGGTCGTTCATCATTCTCTTCATAATCTCCTCAAGGCTAGCTGATTGTTCAGCCTGAGGTGGTTTGTATTGTTTTTGAGGTTCTTGAGGCCGATACTGATTCTGATTGCCTTGATTTCCACCCCAATAGAAATTTGGGTAGTTCCTCCAGTTGCGATTGTAAGTGTCCCCATACTGATTTATTTGGCCTCGATTTACATTACCCACAAAATATACAGACTCTGGATTTGCTAGCCATAGATTTCCCATGTGACCCTCTCCACAGACTTCACAAAATACTTGAATATGTTGCACTGGTTGCACTGGCTAGGCCTGTTGCAGTGGTTGAGACTGTTGCTTGTTAATGATCAGGGTCATATGATTGACTTGGTTAGTCAATGTAGAGATCTGAGCTGACAATGCTGAGACAACATCTATTTCAAGAACCCCTGGTGACTTTTGAACCACATTCCTTCCCATCTCACCTTGCCAGTCTGGATTGCTTTTCGAGAATTTATTCAATAATGCAAATATTTCATCATAATTCTTCTCCAATACCTGACTTCTAGTTGCTGCATCTACCATAATTTTTGTTTGGGGATGGAGCCCCTCAATGAAAGTGTGAACTAACACTTCATTTGTCTGATTGTGATGAGGACAGTCTCTGAGTAGCCCCTTGAACCTTTCCCATGCTGAATATAATGATTCGCCTACTTTCTGTTTAAATGAGACTATCTCACTTCTAATCTTTGCAGTCTAGCTTGAAGGGAAGAACCTTGCCAGAAATGTTCTCGCCAAATCACTCCATGTTGTAATAGAATTAGCTGGTTCTGCCTTTAGCCATCGCTTTGCTTCGCCCAACAGAGAGAATGAGAAAAGCGTGAGCCTCACATAATTTGGCGTGACCCCGTTAGTGATATAAGTATCACTAATCTCCAAGAAGTCCAGAATGTGCTACTGTGGATCCTCGTGTGGAAGACCCATAAACTGCCCGTTTGCATGAAGTAGTTGGATCATGCTCTGTTTCAGCTCAAAGTGCCCAGTGATTCTGGGCTTCACGATGCTGGAGGTAACATTAGCAATACGGGGCATTGCTACCTCCTGAACAACCATGTGTTGTTCCTCTGCCATGTTCACAGGAAATTGAATGAGGTCCTAAATATTGTCTTTATCCCTTTCTTCCCTCAACCTCCTGTGAAATGTTCTCTCAAGTTCGGGGTTAAAACCGTCAAGTCTGTCCTGGCTTCTGACCCTTCGCATTCAATCGAAGTTCCTGAGATTAGATCAAAGATCAAGTAACGTTAGACTAGATGAATTAAACAATTAAAGCAAGAACTACAAAGTAGTCTATATTCAAGTCCCCGGTAACGGCGCCAAAAACTTGTTGGTCCCAAACGCACACGCAAGTATACGTGGTCGTACAAGTAATATAATGATAAATTGAATGTCGAACCCATAGATACTTGTGTAAACTACTTACTAAATCACTATAATTGTTATTTAATCAAGCCAAAGTAAAAATCCAGGAATGTAACTATTTATACTACGATTCTACGAAATAACTAATTATCAAGTAACGAATTGATTGTTGTGTATTCAATAGAGGCAAATATTCCAGGGTTGTGATCGATTCACCATTCGTATTTTGTTCTAATTAACTCTCCCTTTCATATAATTCACTCATGGTTGCTAATTAATCGATAAATGATCTCATAGCCTTCTCCCGAAGCACTACTCGCCTATTCTCAATAGATTAACGCCTATATTCCTATGAAATTAATCTATTAGAACGCACTAAGATTACGATATTTAATTAAGCACGGTGACTAGGTATATTCCTATCCTAACCACAAATCCGCTCCCCTGAAGGGTTAAGATCGCGCTCTCTTCAATTCTTCTCTAATCTATATACGGCTTTCCCAAGCATAACATAGATAGTATATAGAACCTAATTGCTGGCCAAACAATTAAGCAATTAAACACAGAATTGAAGAAACAACCATATATTGAGTGAACTATAATAGGGGTTAAACTAATATCGAATAAAAATATTCATGACTAAATTACAACCCCAGAACAATGGGTGTTTAGCCACTTATGCTAAAATCCAACAATTGCATAAGTGTTAAATTAATTGTAAATACTAGAAAAAGATGAAGAAAACGGATAATCCTTCACTTCCTAATGATCTCATGTGTGTTTTTCCTTCAAAGTGCGTCCCCCACAAAAATAAGCTTAGACTTGCTTTTATACGTGTTGGGCAGGTTTAGGGCCGAAATAACTGTGTCCCGGGAAAAATAGGAAAAAACCTCGTCACCGGCGCCCTGGCTAGCGTCGGGAGCCCACCAGGGTGCTTCCCCATATTTATGTACTGCCCACAGCGCCACAGATGGTGCTGGGCGCTACCCGTGGCACCCAAATTCGTAATTTTCCCGGTTTTGTCTGTTTTGGCTCTAATTTCGCGCGTTTAGCCCCCAATTGATCCCGAATCATTCCTAAATATAAAAACACTTCAAATTAATATAAATCATCACATTTAACATCTAAAACTCACGAAAAAAATGTAAAATATGAGGCGATATACATAGAAATCTATACACTTTAAGCTAAACATCAGCCGACATCAACTAGAGAATGAGATCCTATGTTGGAAAAATCATCGGATTATGTCGTCATCAACTAGGGAATGGGACCCTATGTTGGAAAGTCATCAGGTTATGCTGGCATGAACTAGGGAATGGAACCCTACGTTGTAAAGTCATCAGGTTATGCTGGCACCAACTAAGTGAGATCATAAGTTGAAAAAATCATCGGGTTATGCCAGCATCAACTAAGGACTTGGATCCTGGGTTATTCAGGCATCAACTAAGGAGTGGGATCCTAAGTTGAAAAAATCATCGGGTTATGCCAGTATCAACTAAGGAGTGGGATCCTAAGTTGGAAAAATCATTGGGTTATGCCGACATCAACTAGGGAATGGGACCCTATGTTGGAAAAATCATCGGGTTATGCCGACATAAACTAAGGAGTGGTATCCTAAGTTGGAAAAATCATTGGGTTACGCCGGCATCAACTAAGGAGTGGGATCCTAAGTTGGAAAAAAATTATCAGGTTATGCCGGCATCAACTAAGGAGTGGGATCCTAAGTTGGAAAAAATCATCGGGTTATGCCGGCATCAACTAGGGAATGGGACCCTATGTTGGAAAATCATCAGGTTATGCCGGTATCAATAAGGAGTGGGATCCTAAGTTGGAAAAGTCATCGGGTTATGTCGGCATCAACTAAGGAGTGGGATCCTAAGTTGGAAAAAGTGTAGCTAGGGATTGGAGGCCCTATACTATTTCGGGTTTGAATTGTTTTGACATCATTTCTTCTTCTTATTTTTAGTTATTGTCAGAGAATGAGTAATTGCGGGAAAAGTTTTTAGAGGAAACTTTCCTTTTTGGAGTTGTTGCTGCAAAGCCGTTTCTAGCCCTTGTGCAGTTTCTTTTTGGATGCACCTGCTTTTTGCGACGTTGCTTTCGGGTTATACTTGCTCGCTTCAAACAAAGAACAATTGTCAGTTTGAAACGGTAGTTGGTTTTGCGGCCTTGATTATTTCAATTGCGTGATCTCGACCTGTCTTTTGACGAAGATCTCAACTGCTGCTTGTTGGGGGTTGATTTTATTTCTAATCCTGGAGACCTTGGCTTTTCCGATTTTTCCATGGCGATGGGTCGCGTGGGACCCAACCTTTGACTTTATTCCGTCTTTGTAGTTTTTTCTCTTTTGACTTGTTTTTCCTTTTCTTTTGTTTTCCTTTTGGACTTTCGGAGCATTGGGGAAATTTTGGTTCCTCCACTTTTCTGCAACGGCTAGTCGCGTGGGACTTAATTTTTTCTGATTTTATTTTGCCTTCATTGGCCTTCCGTTTTAGCTTTTTCTCCCAATTCAAAGCATTCAAGGATCTTGGTTTTTTGGACCTTGCCGAGGAGGTTAGCTACGTGGAATTCAACCTTTTCAACTTCATTTGCCTTCATAGGCACTTTAATTTGATTTTCTCCTTCCGAGAGTTTTGACTTTGAAGCATCGACCCCTATGGCCAGTCGAGATCGACTTGATTCCCCTGACGAGGTAGGGTGCCTTTTGCATATTAGCCCGTGTCAAATGAGATCCCTGTAAATCAATTTTGCCATCCTTTGTTTGTCTTACTTTAGGAACATAGTTAGACCAAAAGGAATTGAAAGAAAATAAACAAAGGAACAGAAAAAATGAATTTAGAAAAGAAATATCCCTTTCGGGGGAAGGAAAGAAGGACATATCTGGAGTGTATGCAGACTTCAATGAATATGACATGCCTCTTGGACTGGGTGCCCGATCTGTGCAAACCATCTAACTCTCAGAAATTCATCACAACTATTTCCTCGAGATTGAGAAACCTTGCCCCGAACCGTGTCCATGTCAGTGACCCATTACCCTTTTCCGATCAGTGGTGCCCTTTGCGGGTTTTCACCGACTAACCTCTCTCATTTGTCTTCTCACCATCGCCTTGTAGTGCTCTTTGCGAGTTTTCACTAACAAAACTCTCTCATTTTCAACTTCTTTGCTTACCGTCGCCTCATGGTGCCCGTGTGGGTTTTCACCGATAAGACTCTCATTTTATTTCTCCCATTTGCTTGTATCAGATCCAAGTAACTGTATCCTCCAATTTTTACATCTTTACCGATTGATCGGAAGGACTTGAATAGGATTTGGGGTAACAGAATTTGGATTGAATTACAACTTTGAAACCTTTCAAACGAAATCATCGCTGAACTATTATAACCTCTGTCCCAATTTAAACTTTTGGGGAAATGTCGAGTTTTATTTTGGTCTGATTGAACCCCATGGAGAGGATGCCTACATATTGTTTCATAATCAAGTCGTACGTAGTTCAGGGAAACATTTTTGTTTTTGTTTTGATTTTTGATTGTGATTTTTCTTTTTCTTCTACTTTTTTTTGTTCCAGGGAGGATGATGAAAGAAGAATAGACGGCTCAAAAGGGTTTACAAAAGTTGATAATGTTTGGGGTAGAGATAATGAAATATTTCGTCATTTCAATCGGAGAGTGTCAAAACCATGAAAAGGTCAAACATAATACCTTTTGACTGCATCTGCATTGACAGCCGTTTCGGGTTCATTTCCTTCAATGTCTGCTAAGTATAATGCCCCTTTTTATAGCAATTTCCTTATAATGTATGGACATTTACAATTTGGGGCGAATTTTCCTTTCGCCTCTTCATGATGCGGGAGGATATGTCTTAGGACGAGTTTCCCCACTTTGAAATTCCTAGGCTGTACTTTCTTGTTATAGGCGCGGGCCATTCTTTGTTGGTACAACTGCCCGTGGAAAACTGCGGCCATCCTTTTCTCATCAATCATGGTTAATTGTTCCAGTCGGGTTTTGACCCATTCATCATCCTCAATTTCAGCTTCAACAATGATCTGAAGAAAGGAAATTTCAACTTCTGCAGGTATTACGGCTTCAATGCCATAAACCAATAAATAAGGAGTGGCCCCAACTGATGTGCGCACGGTCGTGTGATATCCCAATAATGTGAAAGGCAACTTCTCGTGCCATTGCCTAGAACTTTGAATCATTTTTCTGAGGATTTTCTTGATGTTTTTATTTGCTGCTTCAACAACGCCATTGGCTTTGGGTTGGTAAGGGGTGGAATTACGGTGTGTGATTTTAAACTGTTCACACACCTCCCTCATCAAATGACTATTTAGATTTGCAGCGTTGTCATTAATGATAGGTTTTGGGATACCAAAATGACAGATAATGTTGGAATGCACAAAGTCCACCACTGCTTTTTTAGTGACGGCTTCGACCCATTTTGTGAAATAGTCGATGGCAACCAAGATAAATCTGTGTTCGTTTGAAGCTTTTGGCTCGATTGTCCCAATGACATCCATTCCCCAAGCAATGAACGGCCAAGGTCCTGACATAGGATGCAACTCTGAGGGTGGTGCATGAATCAGGTCACCGTGTATCTGACACTGATGACATTTCCGAACAAAACTGAAAGAATCGCTTTCCCATGATCATCCAGTAATATCCTGCCCATAGATTTTCTTTGCAAGGATGTATCCGTTCATATGGGGACCACATACTCCTGAA
The DNA here is from genome assembly GCA_005239505.1 of Nicotiana paniculata. Classification (NCBI taxonomy): domain Eukaryota; kingdom Viridiplantae; phylum Streptophyta; class Magnoliopsida; order Solanales; family Solanaceae; genus Nicotiana; species Nicotiana paniculata. The sequence goes on from ML355448.1 coordinate 19,768, forward strand.
TGCACTTCGTTTATAATCTTTTTAGCTTATTTGGTGTCCACACACCTTAACAGATTCAAATCTGGAGTTTTCTTATAGAACACTTCTCCACTTAAGAAGAAACTGCTGGCGAGCCTTCTAATGGTTCTCTTTTGGTCTCCACTAGCCTGCTCCAGGTATTCCTTTGTCTTCAAGAATCTTCTAATATCATGATACCATGGATGGAGATTGGGTTCCATTTCAACCGTGTTGCATTAACCATGTCTTTCTCGAATTTGAATCTCCAACGGGTCAATGTGTACATTGCTCGGATATGGCAGCATTGCAGCTAAAGTAGCTAGTGCGTCGGCTAGCTCATTGTGGAATCGAGGAATATACCTTAATTCAACAGATCTGAATCTTTTGCTAAGATCTTCCACATGCTGTCTATATGAGATAAGCTTGATATCTCGAGTTTCTCATTCGCCTTGTGCTTGCCGAATGATCAAATCAGAGTCTCTCATGATTAATAATTCTTCTATATCCATGTCAATTGCCATGTTCATGCCCATGATGCAAGCTTTGTATTCAGCAGTGTTGTTTGTACAGAAGAACCGAAGACGGGTAGTGGCTGGATAGTGTTGTCTTGTGGGCGAAATCAAGATTGCCCCAATCCCAACATCCTTTGAATTTACCTCTCCATCAAAGAACACTTTCCAAGTGTTGGTGTCTTCTGGAATTACTTCAACTGAATTTACTTCCTCATCCGGGAAATAAGTGCTTAAAGGTTGGTATTCATCATCAACCGGGTTTTCAGCCAAATGATCGGCCAAGGCTTGGGCTTTCATGGCGGTGCGGGTGACATAGACAATGTCGAACTCCATGAGCAGGATTTGCCACTGTGCTTGCCTTCCTGTAGGCATCGGTTTTTGGAATATGTACTTTAGAGGGTTCAGCCGAGTTATGAGATATGTGGTATAAGCTAGCAAATAATGTCTGAGCTTTTGAGCGACTAAGTTAAGGCGCAACAAGTTCTATCCAGTAGAGTGTATTTGGCTTCATACCCAGTAAATTTCTTGATCAGATAATAGATGGCTTGCTCCTTCTTCCCGGTTGCATCATGTTGCCAGAGGACACAACCAAAAGAGTTCTCCAAGACGGTTAGGTACAAGAACAAAGGTCTCCCGGGCTCAAGTGGGACCAACACTGGCGGATTTGACAAATATTCTTTGATTTTGTTAAAAGATTCTTGGCATTCGTCTGTCCATTTAATTGCCACATCTTTCTTTAGCAGCTTAAATATGGGCTCACATGTGGTTGTAAGCTGTGCAATGAACCTGCTAATGTAGTTTAATCTTCCCAGTAAGCTCATGACTTCTTTCTATGTTTTCGGAGGTGGCAGATCTCGGATAGATTTTATCTTTGTTGGATCTAACTCAATACCCCTTCGGCTGACTATAAACCCCAAGAGCTTCCCAAATGGGACCCCAAATGCACATTTAGCAGGGTTCAATTTCAAGTCATATTTGTGCAGCCGCTAAAAGAATTTTCCCAAATCTTGGACATGGCCTTCTTGGGTCCTAGACTTAATAATTACATCATCAACATACACCTCGATTTCTTGGTGCATCATGTCATGGAAGATGGCAATCATAGCTCTCATGTAAGTTGCTCCGGCATTTTTCAAATCGAATGGCATGACCCTGTAACAATAGGTTCCCCATGGTGTGGTGAAAGCCATCTTTTCAGAATCTTCTTCATCCATAAGGACTTGATGATACCCAGCATAACAATCCACAAAAGACTGTACCTCATGTTTGGCACAATTGTCGACAAAGATGTGGATGTTTGGTAATGGGAAGTTGTCCTTGGGACTCGCTTTGTTCAAATCCCTGTAATCAACACATACTTGGATCTTCCTGTCCTTTTTTGGCACTAGGACTATGTTGGCTAGCCATGTAGTATATGTGACTACTCGGATTACACCGGTTGTTAATTGTTTGGTAACCTCTTCTTTAATTTTGTCGCTGATGTCTGTTTTGAATTTTCTTTGGTTTTGTTGACAATTTATGTACCACTAATTTGACACTTAGTCCTAGCATATCATCGTAAGACCATGCAAACACATCTTTAAATCCGAACAAGAGTTGGATCAATGCATCTCTAGTTTTTCCTTCTGTGTGGTCTCCCTGACCTCTTCCGAATTGCCCAAATTGATTGGCTCCGTTTCATTTAGGTTTGGCTTAGGCTTGTTCTCAAATTGTTCCAATTCTCGATTTATTTCTCTAAAAGCCTCATCTTCATCATATTCGAGCTCTTGATTCATTATTTCACAATTAGATGGCATTTTTAGGATCTAGGCATGAAGTCCGCAAGTATGTCATATTATTTAAAGCCGCATTATTTGGACTGAAAAATAAGAAAAATAACAAAATCAGAAAGAAAAACACAAGAAGATCTATAGACGATGAAATATTGATTTCATTTAATTGAATTTGAAGATAGCAGAGTTTTACATCGAATTTTAAAAGACAATAAAATTTAAAACACTCGAGTTACACCCTGAAATAACTCAGAGTGTAGAAAGGATGGCAAAACATGAACTACCGAGATTCCCTCCTGACTGGGAAGGGAGTAGCTTTCTAAGTTTGCAATTTGGCATTTGGTCCAATGTATTGCACCTCAGTGGTGCTCGAGCCTTCACCCGGCTGAACCATGTGGACTTCATAGAGCACTTGCCTCATTGCTTCACAAATATCCTTAATTTCCTCAGCCGTAAAGGCCTCTTCTTTCTCTTCTATGTACTTTGGATTAACAAATGATTTTTCGAGGTGCGGAATTGGCTGAGGCAAAACCCAGCCATATCTCTTATGTTTTTCAACCCATTCTTCATCGGCGTTGGTATCTTGAAACCTATGCCAAAGAATTTCCTGTTGCCAGGCAAAGTAACGGGTTCTGTGATGCCCTGCAAAGATGCCCCAAGCCCTTTCTCGGGCTTGTATCCATGTTTGATCATTTCGCCGGCGACTATGATTGATGCGCTCGACAAACGGGGTTGAGGGAATGGAGTTCCTTCCTCACACTGATCAGCAAGCACAATTTCAAAAGCCTGGTAAACAATGTGTTCACTTCCCTCTCTTGCCTCAAGACAGGGGACTGATGGGTCCCTGTAGATTGATTGTTCATCTTCTCCATGGAAAACTATCTATTGGTTCTCATATTCGAACTTGACCATTTGATGGAGAGTAGAGGGTACGGCTCCCGCAGCATGGATCTAGGGCCTTCCTAGTAGAAAGTTATAGGAAGTGTCCATGTCTAGAACTTGGAACGTTATTTCGAAATCCACAAGGCCAATGGTTAGGATTAAATCAATTTCTCCTATAGTATCCCTTTTGACGTCATCAAAATCCCAGACACAAAAATTATTCGGTCTGATCCTTTCAGTCCCAATTTTCATTCTTTGCAATGTTGACAGAGGGCAAATATCCACCCCGGATCCGCCGTCCAGCATGACCCTTTTCACATAATACCCCTCACACTTGATTGTTAAGTGCAAGGCTTTGTTATGGGCAGCTCCTTCAGGAGGTAAGTCATTTCTGCTAAAAGATATTTTCTGTTGACTTCGAAGAACTCCTCCGCCATTCTTTCCAGTTGTTCAACCGTAGTCTCGATTGGCAGATACGCCTCATTTAGCGTCTTTAGAAGTACCTTTTGGTGCTCGATTGAGCTCAACAACAGAGACAAGAGTGAAATCTGGGCGGGAGTCTTTCTGAGTTCATCAATCACAACATACTCCGATGTTTTTATTTTTCGGAAGAATTCCTCAGCTTCTTCGACAGTAACAGGCTGTTGAGGGTGAAACGTTTCTGTTTGGATTTGTTCAACTCTTCTGGGTCATGATACTTCCCAGATGGGTTTTTTTTATTCACTTCCCCTCTGAATTCCTTCCCTTTATAGGTGACCAGCGTCTGATTATAGTTCCAGGGGATGGCAGTGGTATCTTTATTAGAATTTTTGGCTTGCGACTGATGATCAGAAGCTCATCCAGCTTTGGTGAGATGACTGGCCCTTTTGCCACATATGTCCCCTTTGGTACACACATTCTTGGAAAATTTGATCTTAGCTCCAACCTCTTTGGAGGGCTCAACATGAGCTTCCTATTTCTGGGAGCTCTTGGGACGTAGAGGACGACTTCTTTGGTTGGTGTTACCTCTCTCTCTACCTCCTTAGCCTTTTCTTCACTCTGGGTGGTAGGCTTTGTTTTCTTTTCATCCCCGATCGGTTTTTCCGCCGTCTTAAGTTTATTTTCTGTATTAGCAATGGCAATAATGGCTTTCAAAGCAGGGTCAAACTCCTTATCTTCACAAATCATCCCGATGAAGGGCCTGTTGTTGTGGGCTGGTAACCGGTTATTGGTTACATTGGGGACTTCCTCATCCCTCAACACTACCTTATTTTGTTCAATTAGGTTTTCAACTGCTCTTTTCAGAGTCCAGCAATCCTCGGTATCATGCCCTTCTGCCCCAGAATGATAGGCACACCTGGTACCCGACCTGTATGATGGAGATTCTAGATTCTGACTATTTAGAGGTACAGGCTGTAACAGGACCATTTGAGCCAATTTGGAAAAGATGCTAGAATATGACTCGCCGATGGGTGTGAAGTTAGTTTTTCTGGGTGGTTCACGAGGACAGTTATAGTATTGGTAGTTATTCTGAGGAGGACGTGGATTATATGGGGCTTGGTGAGGAGGTTTATTTCTGGGAAGTGGATCTCTGTTCTAATTGTATTGTTTTTGTGGTCGGGTGTACGACTGAGCATTCATCATTGTATAGGGATGAAGGGATATAGCATAGGCTACGTCTTGATGAGGATAATGATGGTGAGGAGCCCTGAGAGATAGGCCTAAATAATCCTGGAACCGTCGAGGACTTTTTAAGCTCAAAGCTATCATGGCTCCCTCTTCTTTCTTTTTCCTGCTTTCTAAGCCTCCCGAGCCGCTCTGAATGGCTTGGGATGTGGCTCTTAGAGCTGATTGACTCAAAATGCGGCCTGTTTTTAAGCCATTTTCTACCATTTCACCAATTTGATGGCCTCCGCGAACGGTTTGCCCATGGCAGACATCATATTTGAAAAATAATCGGCCTCTTGGGCCTGCAGGAAAACACTAACTATTTTGGTTTCATCCATACGTTTTTGTCCGGAGCTATGTCCAAACGTTTCATTCACCTAAACAGCCAAACGTTTTCTAAGATGTTTTGCGACAGCTGTGTATTTCATCCCGGCTTTAGTGTTTCACTCTTTTCTTTCTTGATTATTTTCTTTTAGGTTTATGATCGAATCCTATGTGGATTGCCTATGTATCATGATGCCGCGTGAATCAGATCATCATGTAGTTCAAGGAATAGATATAGAGTAACAAAGTGCAATTTTCATTTCATTACTAAAGATGACTCTTTTTGTTTTTCATTACAAGTAATTTAAAGTACTCACAACCATAAAAAAACAGTACGAACTCCAAACAAACGACAAAAAAACTTAAAATTCTAGAAAGTAATAAAATACAAACTCGAAAACTAAAACATCAAAAGTAAATGAGGGCTTCTATTGGTCTTCTCGGGGCCTGTGGTGCATTGGCTGGTCTTTGTGCAGGCCTATGTGCAATGTCTCCCTGAAGCCGGTCCAAATCATCCGTCACCTGGTGGATGAAATTCACCATAGAGGCAAAAAACATGGAGGTAGTCATGCTTTCGCATTCGTGACATTTCGCCACGACATAGTCGACTATTTCTTTGAACCTGGTTCTGATAACCCCTTTCTCCTAAAGCAGGCGCCCAATTTGTTGTGCCCAGGCTTCCAACACTTGGGTGTTGTCACACCCCTTTTTTCACCTCACTAACCCATTTAAAATATATAAAAGGATTTGTAAAGCTCAAAAGGGTTTTCCATTAGAAAGTGACAAAAAATATTTGTGTTCAAAAGGACTTTTCAGAGTCGCCACCTGACATTTGCTTTCGGTTTGTCAGGTCATCATTTTTAGAAATAACTTTTCCTTTTAAAACACTTTGGACTCCAAAACTAAGTCTGCACTAGAGTTCTAGGTAAGGGGGTTCATTTGACTCGGGGAGAAGGTGTTAGGCATTCCCCGAGACCTGTAACTAGTACGGTTGCATACATGATCAAGTTGGCTTTTAAATTATTCAAATTGAGGTAAAAACACACAGAAAAGGAAATAAACACACAAGAGGCTCGAGGTCGTCCCCACCTAAAAAAGAGATAAAAATAAAAATAAAATATTAAAGTTCTATTCTACGCATCCTTACATCATCCAATCTGTCACGACCCAAATCCCAACCCAGGTCGCGATGGCGCCCAACACCGCAGTCAGGCAAGCCAACCATTTTATACTAATGAGTTCCATGTAGTTTACCAAAAAAAAAACATTTGTCCCACACTTGCTTAACTTAGTATTTGAGACATTAAGTAGAAACAAATAACTTAGACAATTTTATACAAAAAAGATAATCATGAAATTGTAATTTACGATTTACATTCAAAAATAAAGTCTACTAGCGTGTGTGCCAGGAACTAGTGTCACAAGTCTACAGGCAGCTAATAGAATAATACCAAAAGAATAAGAAGTTTGTCCTACTGTCTGAGTAAGTATAGACAGAAATGGCAAAAAGAATAGCTCCAAAGTGCTGTTGGGAGTCGCCAAGAGAAGCATCTACCGTGGAGTCTAGACCAGGTGTATGTATCAAGATCGAACCTCGGGTTGATACCCAGATGCACCCGCCTCAGAACCTCTACAATTAAGTACAGATTGTAGCATGAGTACATAAACAATATGTACCCAGTAAGTATCCTGCCTAACCTCGAAGAACTAGTGACGAGAGGTCGATGTGACACTTACTAGGGTCAGAATAATATGTTTTAAGTGTAAAGCTAAGCAGGAATGGCATTTCATTAATAATAATGAAGACAGGAACATCAAATATCCTTTACAATTACCTATACGTGTCAAGTTTTCAAGCATACAATTTACCTAGTTTTCATTTCTCATGGTCTTTAGCAGATACATAATCACAGAACACCCAACATCTAACAAACACATAATATGTCGTGAACGTACGACTGACACAACGCGAAAATAAATGTGCATTGCCGAAGGGTCAATTGGATCGAACCATAGATGCATCTATTACACTGCTTACGAATCGAATATGCAATGCGGTTGACATAGTAGTAGGGCTACCCCGCTCGCTAATCATACGTGCGATGCGGGTTCCCGTATATATACACATAATTAACAGGAAATCAAGAAATTCAGTAGAGAATATACTTACAGAGAAGGTTTCACTAATATAAATTTCAGACTGTAACCTCCTAAATGTTAACTTAATAATTCAATGATATTAGGCAACCTAAATTAACATTTAAGATTATAGTTACGGCAGATAAA
>ML355449.1:0-90097 GCA_005239505.1 Nicotiana paniculata
TGAGTTTAGTTTAGTTGATAGTTAATCAGAAGTCCCTGTGGGTACGATATCTGGACTTAAAATACTATATTACTTATCGACCACGTACACTTGCGTGTGCATTGGAAAATCAACCAACAGACCCAAAGGGTCATCTTATAGACTCCATTCCAGGATCATTAGCCTTAAAAGACTAATTTTATTTACCTCGATTTGCATGCACAGTCCGGGCGTGAAATCGGAAAGCTTTTATGTGAAAATATGAGAAATAGTAATATCTAGAGTTAAAATTTGGTTTTAGTTGACTTTGGTGAACATTTTAAATAAACGGACCCGAATATGTGTTCTGACGATCGAGGGAGGTCCGGAATTGAATTACGAGGTCCCTAGCCTTAGAAACAATTTTTGAAAAAATACAAGAAATAAAGAAATGAAATAATATTTGAAATTGTTGGTATCAGACTCGTATTTTGGTTCCGGAGCCCGGAACAATTTTTTATGATATTTAAGTCCTATCTGTGAAATTTGATGAGAATCGGAGTTGGTTTGACGTGATTCGGACATCCGGTTGAAAAGTTAGGAATTTAAGTGTTCTTGGGAAAATCTTGAGTTTTGAGGTTAAATTTGTAGTTTTTGATGTTATTTTGATCATTTGATCGAACGAACAAGTCCGTATGATACTTTTGGACTTGCGTGCATGTTTGGTTTGGAGCGCCGAGAGCTCAGGTGAGTTTTGGGTAGGCTACGGAGTGTCTACACATAGAGAAAAATTGCACAACAAAAATCTGGTGTTGGCAGGCCTCTGATCTCGCATTTGCGAGATCAGACTTTGCAAATGCTAAGTCCTGGGCCAGCCTCAGATCTCGCAAATGCGAGATTTTTGCTCGCAAATACGAGACTTCAATATGTCGCAAATGCAAAAAATTTATCGCATTTGCGATGTCTGCAAAAATTCAAAGGGTTCGCAAATGCAAACCCCTGTTCGCAAATGCGAGATCCGCAGCCTGTTAAGTCAGATTTTAAAGAGATTTTCATTTCCTTTTCAATTCTCTCAAACCCTAAACCTCCATAGGCGATTTTCCAAAGATCCAAACTTCTCCAAATCATTGGTAAGTGATCTCTAACTAATTCCTTTCATTCTTTAACAACTTTTAATAAGATTTCAACCAAAAATCTTTCATGGTAAAAATTGGGTTTCTTAGTTAGAACTTAGGAATTTCAAAATTTGGGGATTTAGACCTCGAATTCAGGTCGGATTCCAAAACTAATTGTATATCCGGACTCGGGGAGATTAGGTAAACGGGTTTTGGTCCGAACCTCGAGTTTAGAACAAGCGGGCCCTGGGTCGATTTTTGTATTTTGATAAGAAATCATAGAAAAATCATAGTGTTTCATTAAAGTTGGTTCCTTTAAGAAATAATTGATGATATTGAACCAATTGTGATTAGATTCGAGTAGGTTAGAGGCAAATTCTAAAGGAAAGGCCGTGCTAGAGTAGTGATTGCTTGTGAGATTGAGGTAAGCGCTTGGTTTAACCTTGACTTGAAGGAATAGGAATCCCCACTTAATTGCTATGTGAATTTGCATGTGTGTGGTGTATAGGTGAGATGACGAGTATCTATTCACCACCAACTTGGTTGTCGAACATGATCCCCTTTCCCGTTTTCAATTTATGTGATTCATGGCTTAATTGTTTTATGCTCATTGATGTCTCCATGACTACTTGGTTTCGCTAACTTGATGTTAGATATTGTTTCAAGTATTTGGAAGTGTTGGTTGTTCCCTTGGTTTCATTGTGATACATAAAAAGGATGAGCTGGTTGACAATATTTGATTATATATATTTTGGTTGGTCTCATTGTGAAATTATAATTGATGAAGTGTATCAGTTGTACAGAAGCTGTTTATAATTTTCGAGACAAAAATATTGTGAAGGGTCTTGTCCTGAATTGTGAAAATTTTCATAAATAATGTGATATGATATGTCTGGTGGGAGAGGGTTGCACGCTGCAAGAAGGAGCGATAAGGGGGGTGGACAGGTGGGATCGGGTTACATGCTACAACAAAGAGCAATAAGAGTGATATAAATAGGGAGGAGCAATAAGGGTGGACATGTTGGAGCGGGTTGCACGCTTCAACAAGGAGCGATAAGAGAGGACACTTATGTTTTATTGATTTTCAAAAATAAAGATTTGAAAACTTACTGTTTTACTCTACTACTCTTCATACTTTGCACTTACTTTTATTTTTATATTCAAAGTTTGGAAATTTGGAAAATTATGTGAGCTTTGGTTATAGCTGAGACCTGGAAAAAATGGCTAAGTTTTTCTAATTGTTGCTACAATTATTGTTTTATTAATTTTAGAATTTTTTCCTTCTTGATTTATTATATATTATTTACAGGTTATATTGTTAATGCCCCGCCGTAGCCTCGTCAGTACTTCGTCGAGGTTAATCTCAACACTTACTCAGTACATGGGGTCGTTTGTACTGATACTACACTATGCACTCTTTTGTGCAGATCCAGGTACCGGTCATAGTTAGGAAGTTTTAGTAGCCGTAATCATATACTCGGAGAGACGAGGTAGATCTGCTGGTGTCCGCAGATTCCTGGAGTCTTCTCTTAATTTTATAGACACTGTTTTATTACATTCAAAACATATACGTAATTCTTTCAGCCCATTAATTGTAGTATTCTTAGTGGTTCGTGAATTGTGACACCAGACCCTGTGGTAGTATTATAGTTATATATTTAGTTCGTGGTTCGGCTTAATTATTGATTATTACTACTATTCATGAAGCTATTCGATGGAAATTATTTGATTTAGTTTATTTTAAATTGTCTTATTGCGTTTAAGTAAATGTTCGAAAGAAAATGGTTAATTAACTCTAACATTGGCTTGCCTAGCAAGTATTATGTTAGGCGTCATCACAATCCCGCGGGTTGGGAATTTGGGTTGTGACAAATTGGTATCAGAGCACTAGGTTGCATAGTCTCACAATTCACGAACAAGCTTGATAGAGTTTGAGGGATCAATACAGATACGTCTGTACTTATCTCACAGAGACTATGAAGTTAGGAACAAACTCAATTTTTATTTCTACTATGTTGTGCGATTCTTGATATTTCAGAAATACTGATTGAACTCTTCTATTCTCTCTCAGATGGAGAGAACACGTGCTTCCTCTTTCGCTAACCAACAATCCGGTCTTCCAGCAGTAGCAACTCCTATTAGGGGCAGAGGCCGAGGCCGAGACCACGTCATGGGAGGAGGCAGGGGCAGAACACAGCCTACTGCTCAGACAACAGCTCCAGCTGCGGAGCCCCATATTGAGATTGATAGGGGGAGGGCTCCAACTCAGACCATTCCAGCTGGACCAACTCAGGTTCCAGAGGGGTTTGTTGCTACCCCGGTACTTCAGGATGCTTTGGTCGGATTAGTGGGCCTTATGGAGAGTGTAGCCCAGACTGGCGCACTCCCTGTCACAATATCCACGTCTCAGGCTGGAGGAGGGGTCCAGACTTCTGTTACCCACACTCCTAATCATACTACTCCTCAGGTTCAGACCCCAGCAGCCAATCCAGTTGGGGTAATTCAGCTAGTTGCTCCAGCACCGTCGGTTGATGGGGAAACTATGTCCACCGATTCTTTGTGGATATTGGACAGGTTCATCAAGCTTTTCCCTGTTCATTTCAGTGGTGCTACTTCAGAGGATCCTCAGGAATATCTGGACAGCTTTCATGAGGTTCTTCGTAATATGGGTATTTTGGAGACCAATGGAGTCGTTTTCGCTGCGTTTCAGATGACCGGTTCCGTCAAGAAATGGTGGAGGGATTATTTGTTGACTAGAAAAGTTGGTTCGCCTGCTCTGACTTGGGATCAGTTTTCTTATCTCTTTTTGGAGAAGTTTTTTCCTATCACAATGAGAGAAGAGAATTGTCGTCAGTTTAAGCGTCTTCAGCAGGGTGGCATGACCGTAACCCAGTATGAGAATCTTTTTGTTGATTTGGATCGGGATGATATTCTTTTGTTGCCTACTGAGAGAGAGAGGGTTAGGAGATTTATTGAGGGCCTTTCCCATCCCATCAGGTTGCAGATGGTTAAGGAGACAAGGACTGAGATTTCATTTTAGGATGCGGCCAATTTGACCACGAGAGTTGAGACGGTTCTACGGATGGGAGGTCAGGTGTCAAACAAGAGACCTCGCCATTTCGGTAAATTCAGCGGTGCCTCCTCTGGAGGCGAAGATACTCAGGATAGAGGCCGTTCTTCCAAGCCATTCAATTCAGCACTTCAGACGTCCCATGGTGCCTCAGGGGGTCGTGGCTCTTACTTTCCTTAGTATAATCAGTCAGCCCCTATCAGAACACTTCCTCTTCAGAGTTATTATCATGGTCAGCCAGTTCATCAGGGTCAGCCCCAATATCAGGATGGATGTGACGGGTGTGGTGAGTATGGGCACATTCGGAGGTCTTGTCCGAAATTTTTGGGTAATCAGCCTCAGTACCAGAATTCTCGTGCTATAGTTCCGGCACCAGCTGCAGTACCAGCTGCCCATCCAGCCAGGGGTAGGGGTCAGGTAGTCCGAGGTAGAGGTCAGAATGTTAGAGGTGGAGGTCAGCATGCTAGAGGTGGAGGCCAGCCCGCTAGAGGTGGTGACCAGCCCGTTAGAGGTGGAGGACCACCTGTCAGGGCTCCTCCCAGTGATGCAGTTTAGGGTGGTGAGGCCCAAGCCCGATTACATGCATTTTCATCCAGACCCGAGGCGGAGTCCTCCGATGCAGTTATCACAGGTACCATTTCAATTTGTAATAAAGATGCTTAGTTTTTGTTTGATCCGGGGTCTACTTATTCTTATGTGTCATCCTATTTTTCTTCGTATTTAGTTGTGCCCCGTGATTCTTTGAGTGTCCCTGTTTATGTGTCTACGTCGGTGGGGGATGCTATTATTGTAGATCGTGTATATCTTCGTGTGTAGTCATTATTGAGGGTCTTGAAACTAGTGTAGACCTTTTGCTTCTTGGCATGGTCGATTTTGATGTCATTTTGGGCATGGATTGGTTGTCACCTTACTATGCCATCTTGGATTGTCATGCCAAGACAGTTACTTTAGCTTTGCCGGGATTGCCTCGGTTATAATGGAAAAGGACTCCTGGTCAGTCTCCCATCATAGTGATTTCTTACGCCAAGGCTCGTCGCATGGTTGAGAAAGGATGTTTGGATTATTTGGCTCATATCCGTGATTCTGATGCCGAGATTCCTTTAATAGAGTTAGTGCCTAGTGTTCGGGAGTTAAGCTTTGGGAATCTNTCGATTTTGATGTCATTTTGGGCATGGATTGGTTGTCACCTTACTATGCCATCTTGGATTGTCATGCCAAGACAGTTACTTTAGCTTTGCCGGGATTGCCTCGGTTATAATGGAAAAGGACTCCTGGTCAGTCTCCCATCATAGTGATTTCTTACGCCAAGGCTCGTCGCATGGTTGAGAAAGGATGTTTGGATTATTTGGCTCATATCCGTGATTCTGATGCCGAGATTCCTTTAATAGAGTTAGTGCCTAGTGTTCGGGAGTTTCCCGAAGTATTTCCTGCAGACCTGCCGAGGATGCCACCCGACAGGGATATCGATTTTTGTATTGATTTTGCCCCGGGCACTCAACCCATTTCTATCCCTCCATATCGAATGCCCCCACCAGAGTTGAAAGAATTGAAAGAGCAGTAGCAAGACTTACTTGATAAGGGTTTCATTAGACCTAGTTTCTCGCCCTAGTGTGCACCGGTTTGGTTTGTAAAGAATAAGGATGGATTAATGAGAATGTGTATAGATTACTGGCAGTTGAATAAAGTTACTATCAAGAATAAGTATCCATTGCCAAGAATTGATGATCTATTTGATCAGCTTCAGGTGCCAGTGTGTTTTCAAAAATTGATCTGAGACCAGGCTACTATCAGTTGAAGATTAGAGCATCCGATGTCCCTAAGACAGCCTTTCAGACAAGGTGTGGGAACTATGAGTTTATGGTGATGTCTTTTGGCTTAACTACTGCCCCAACAACCTTTATGGATTCGATGAATCGATTTTTCAAGCCTTATCTGGATTCCTTCGCAATTGTGTTCATTGATGATATTCTTATATACTCATGCAGTCGGGAGGAGCATGAACAACACCTCTATATAGAGCTTCATACTTTGAGAGATAGTCAGTTGTATGCTAAATTTTCAAAGTGTGAGTTCTGGTTGAACTCAGTAGCTTTATTGGGTCACATCGTATGAGCAGTGGGTATTCAAGTAGATTCTAAGAAGATAGAGGCATTCAAGAACTGGCCTAGACCCACTTCAGCCACGGAAATCAGGAGCTTCTTGGGTTTGGCAGGCTATTACCGTTGTTTTGTGGAGGGGTTCTCATCTATAGTAGCCCCAATGACCAAGTTGACTCAGAAATGTGCTCTATTTAAATGGTCAGACGAGTGTGAGGTGGGATTTCAAAAGCTCAAGACCGCCTATACTTCAGCACCGGTGTTGGTGTTACCATCAGGTTCAGGATCTTTCACGGTATAATGTGATGCTTCCCGTGTTGGTTTGGGAGCGGTATTGATGCAAGAGGGCAGGGTGATAACATATGCGTCTCGGCAGTTAAAGATTCATGAGAAGAATTATCCTGTCCATGAATTAGAGTTGGCAGCCATGGTTCATGCATTGAAAATATGGAGGCACAATCTTTATGGCATGCCATATGAGGTTTACCCGGATCATCGTAGCCTCCAATACTTTTCCAAGCAAAAGGATCTTAATTTGAGACAGAGGAGATGGTTAGATTTATTGAAAGATTATGACGTCACTATATTGTATCATTCGGGGAAGGACAATGTGGTGGCCGACGCATTAAGTAGGAAAGCAGTAAGTATGGGCAGCCTTGCATGTATTCCAATTGGTGAGAGACCGTTAGCTTCAGATATTCAGACATTGGTTAATCAGTCATGAGGTTGGATATTTCGCCCAGCCATGTCCTACCTAGTAAAGTTGCTCGGTCTTCCTTATTCGAGCGTATCAGAGATCGGCAGGATGATGACCCGCACTTGATGGTCCTTAGGGACACAGTTCGGCATGGTGGTTCCAAGAAGGTTACAGCTGGAGATGATGGTGGTTTGAGGATGCAAGGTCGTATATGTGTTCTTAATGTTGATGGCCTTCGTGAGTTGATTCTTGAAGAAGCTCACAGTTCTAAGTATTCTATTCACCCGGGTGTTGCCAAGATGTACCAGGACCTGTGACAGCATTACTGGTGGCGAAGGGTGAAAAAGGATATTGTTGCTTATGTGGCTCGTTGTTTGAATTGCAAACAGGTGAAAGATGAGCATCAAAGACCCGGTGGGTTACTTCAGCAGATAGAGATTTCTGAGTGGAAGTGGGCGCATATCACTATGGACTTCGTTGTTGGACTCCCACGGACTCAGAGGAAGTTTGACGCCGTTGGGTTATTGTGGATAGGTTGACTAAATCAGCACATTGCATTCCAGTGGAAAGTACTTACACTTCGAAGTGGTTGGCAGAGATATATATTCGAGAGATTGTTCACCTTCATGGTGTGCCCGTGTCTATCATTTCTGATCGAGGTACGCAGTTTACCTCGCACTTTTGGAGGGCAGTTCAGCGAGAGTTGGGTACCCGAGTTGAGTTGAGCACAACATTTCATCCTCAGATTGATGGGCAATCCGAGCGTACTATTCAAATTTAGAGGATATGCTCCGCGCTTGTGTTATTGACTTTGGAGGTTCTTGGGATCAGTTCTTGTCATTAGTAGAGTTTGCCTACAATAATAGTTATCAGTCGAGCATTGAAATGGATCCTTATGAGGAATTATATGGTAGATGATGTAGATCGCCAGTTGGGGAGTTTAAGCTGGGAGAGGCTCGGTTATTGGGTACAAACTTAGTTCAAGAGGCCTTAGCTAAGGTCAAGATTATACAAGATCGACTTCGTGCAGCTCACTCTAGGCAAAAGAGTTACGTCGACCGTAAGGTTCGTGATGTGGAATTCATGGTTAGAGAGAAAGTATTACTTCAGATATCGCCCATGAAGGGTTCTATGAGATTTGGGAAGAAGGGTAAGTTGAGCCCTAGGTATATCAGACCATTTGAGATTCTTGATAAAGTGGGGGAGGTAGCTTATAGACTCGCGTTGCCTCCAGGTTTATCCTCCGTTCATCTAGTATTTCATGTATCTATGCTCCGTAAATATCATGTGACCCGTCCCACGTGTTAGATTTCAGCTCTGTCCAATTGGACAAAGATTTGTCTTATAACGAGGAGCCGGTAGACATTATAGATTGGCAGGTTTGTCAGTTGCGATCAAAGAGTTACCCTTCAGTTCGAGTGCAGTGGAGAGGTTAGCCTGTTGAGGCTGCTACTTAGGAGTCCGAGTCGGACATGCATAGTAGATATCCCCACTTGTTTTCCAGTTCAGGTAATTTTCTATGTCCGTTCGAGAACGAACGTTTGTTTTAGAGGTGGAGATTGTGATGACCCAAAGGGTCATCTTATAAATTAAGACTCCATTCCAGGCTCATTAGCCATAAAAAGATTAATTTTATTTACCTCGATTTGCGTGCGCAGTCTGGGCGTGAAACCAAAAAGCTTTTATGTGAAAATATGAGAAATAGTAATTTCTATAGTTAAAATTTAGTTTTAGTTGACTTTGGTCAATATTTAGAGTAAACGGACCCAGATATGTGTTCTGACAATCCCAAGAGGTCCGCAGTAAAATTTGGGACTTGGGCGTATGCCCGGAATTGAATTCCTAGATCCCTAGTCTTAGAAAATTTTCTTTGAAGAAAATTATTCACTGGTTATTACAAGAAATAAAGAAATGAAATAATATGTGAAATTGTTGGTATTAGGCTCGTATTTTGGTTCCGAAGCCCGAAACAAGTTTTTTATGATATTTAAGTCCTATATGTGAAATTTGATGAGAATCGGAGTTGGTTTAACGTGATTCAGACATCCGGTTGAAAAGTTAGGAATTTGAGTGTTCTTGAGAAAATCTTGAGTTTTGAGGTTAAGTTTGTAGTTTTTGATGTTATTTTGATGATTTGATCGCATGAGCAAGTCCTTATGATGATTTTGGACTTGCATGCATGCTTGGTTTGGAGCTCCGAGGGCTCGGGTGAGTTTTGGATAGGCTACAGAGTGTCTAGACTTAGAGAAAAATTGCACTGCAAAAATCTGGTGTTGGCGGGCCTCTATTTGCAAGATCAGACTTCGCAAATGCGAAGTCGTGGGCCACCCTCAGATCTCGCAAATGCGAGATTTTCGCTCGCAAATGCGAGACTTCAATATGTCGCAAATGCGACAAATTTATCGCATTTGCGATGTCTGCCCAAATTCGAAGCGCAAATGCAAGACCCGCAGCCTGTTAAGTCAGATTTTAAAAGGGGTTTTCACTTCTTTTTCAATTATCTCAAACCCTAAACCTCCATAGGCGATTTTCTAAAGACCCAAACTTCTCCAAATCATTGGTAAGTGATCTCTAACTAATTCCGTTCATTCCTTAACAACTTTTAACAAGATTTCAACAAAAAATCTAGAGTTTTCATGGTGAAAAATGGGATTTTTGGGTAGAACTTAGGAGTTTCAAAATTTGGGGATTTAGACCTAGAATTGAGGTCACATTACAAAACCTATTGTATATCCGAGCTCGGGGGAGATTGGGTAAACGGGTTTTGGTCCGAACCTCGAGTTTAGACCAAGCGAGCCCGGGGTCGATTTTTTTATTTTGATAGGAAAACATAGGAAAACCATAGTGTTTCATTAAAGGATTCCTTTAAGAAATAATTGATGATATTGAACCAATTGTGATTAGATTCGAGCAGGTTAGAGGCAAATTCTAAAGGAAAGATTGAGGTAAGTGCTTTGTTTAGCCTTGACTTGAGGGAATAGGAATCTCCACTTAATTGCTATGTGAATTTACATGTGTGTGGTGTATAGGTGAGGTGACGAGTATCTGTACACCACCAATTTGGTTGTCGAACATGATCCTTTTTCCCGTTTCCAATTTATGTGATTCATGGCTTAATTATTTTATGTTCATTGATGTCTCCATGACTACTTGGTTTCGTTAAGTTGTTGTTAAATATTGTTTCAAGTATTTGGAAGTGTTGATTGATCCCTAAAAAGGATGAGCTGGTTGATAGTATTTAATTATATATATTTTGGTTGGTATCATGTGAAATGATAATTGATGAAGTTTATGAGTTGTACAAAATTCTGTTTATAATTGTCGAGACAAAAATATTGTGAAGGGCCTTAGCCTGAATTGTGAAAATTTTCATAAATAAAGTGATATGATATGTCTGGTGGGAGCGGGTTGCACACCGCAACAAGGAGTGATAAGGGTGGACAGGTAGGATCGGGTTACACGTTGCAACAGGAGCAATAAAGGTGATATATATAGGGAGGAGCAATAAGAGTGGACATGTAGGAGCGGGTTGCACGCCGCAACAAGGAGCGATAATGGATGACACTTATGTTTTATTGATTTTCAAAAACAAAGATTTGAAAACTTATTGTTTAACTTTACTACTCTTCATACTTTGCACTTACTTTTATTTTTAAAGTCAAAGTTTGGAAATTTGGAAACTTATGTGAGCGCTTTGGTTATAGCTGACACCTAGAAAAGATGGCTGAGTTATTCTAATTGTTGCTACAGTTATTATTTTGTTTATTTTAGATTTTTTTCCTTCTTGCTTTATTATATATTGTTTACAGGTTATATTGTTAATGCTCTGCCGTAGCCTCGTCACTACTTCGTCAAGGTTAGGCTCGTCACTTACTCAGTACATGAGGTCAGTTGTACTGATACTACACTCTACACTCTTTTGTGCAGATCCAGGTACCGGTCATAGTTAGGAGATTTTAGTAGCTGTCATCATATACTCGGAGACACGAGGTAGATCTGCTGGCGTCCGAAGATTCGTGGAGTCTTCTCTTAATTTTATAGACACTGTTTTATTACATTCAAAATAGATACATAATTCCTTCAGCTCATTAATTGTTGTATTTTTAGTGGTTTGTGGATGGTGACACCAGACCCTGGGGTAGTCTTATAGTTATATATTTAGTTCGTGGTTCGGCTTATTATTGATTATTATTATTATTCATGAAATTATTCGTTGGAAATTATTGGATTTAGTTTATTTTAAATTGTCTTATTGCGTTTAAGTAAATGTTCGAAAGAAAATGGTTAATTAATTTCTAACATTGGCTTACCTAGAAAGTATTGTGTTAGACACTATCACGATCCCGCGGGTCGGGAATTTGGGTTGTGACAGAAGTATTATTTATGTTGCACGGGGTGATCCTTTAGGCTAAAAAACTTAGGACCCCCCGCCATTGCTTTTAAAATCAATCATTTTGTTTATTTGACCATCTTTATTTGTTTAGACTAATTTGTATATTTCGAGTTCGGTCGGGAACCATAGTTGTGGACCTCGAGGAGTGCTATAATTACAGTAATTTTACAATTATAGCCTAATTATACATTTTATACCATTTAAATTAATAATTAGTCATTTTATATTTTTAATATTAGCTAATTACCTTAATTTCATCTATTTAGCGTTAATTTCAATTTTATAATTACTAGCTACTTTATTAATCATTTATCTATTTTTAAGGGGGTATTTAACTAATAGCCATTTTTTAATTTCAATTGTGGCCTAAATTAAACCCAATACCCAATTAAATTAGCCCAAACACCCCCTAAGCCCAATACCCAATCCACCCGACCCAACTCTTCCTAAATCCTGGCTGTTGATCACTTTTGATCAACGACCCAGATCGATTGTTACCATAATTAATCCTAATGACCTACCCCCCCTCCCCACCGCCTCTCATTTTCACTCAGACGCTCATCTCTCTACTCTCTCTCTCTCTCTATCTCTCTAGCCCCTCTAGAGACTTCCAGTTTCTCCACCTCCGATGAGGTCCGTTCGTCTTCTCCGACTGCCTCTTCGCTGGAGGCCATTGAGTCCTCACCATCCTCAGGCCTCCCCATGGCTCCTTCACACCGGTGTTTCCATATCTAAGGTCTTCAAGAGACCAGGGTTCACTTTCTCACACCTTTGGCCTGTCTCAGGCCTTCATGGCTCGATCTCCAGTAAGATTTCCCTACTTTCCGGCTAGATCCGATGGCTTCTATACTGACTCTCTCTCCCTGGGTTCTCTCTTTGAAACCCTAACTTCTAAACTTCCGATTCTTTTAGATCTGTAACAGATCTATATGTACTATGAGGTTTTCCTGTGTTTTCTTTAAAGATTCTCGTATTTCTCGAACGATTCTTCATTTTTTTTCCAAAACTAAGGTTTTAAAATTCTTTTCAAAAACAGTTTTCCTTCGGGTCTCTTAGTATTATTTCATGATTCTATTGTGTTTAAGCATTGTTTGAGCTGCTCTCTTCTTGTTTAATTCATTTTGATAAAAAGCCCCAAATTTCTTGGGTGCAATCTGTGAGTCCAAGCTTTGTTTACAATAATATTTTACCTGTTCCATTGCGACTGCTTTACTCTCGTGAAACACTATGTGATTTTTTCTGTATACTTGCAGTCAGGGTTTATGATTATTTGTCGCTTCTGACTAACCCATGATTGTCTACTGGTTCCTTTAATTATTTTCTATGTTCTGATGCGAATCCCTAATTTCGTGATTAAGGTTCCTAGTTTTTGTTTAACATGTGTTATTCCGTTCAAATCAATACTGTTTTACTATTTTGAATCTTTGAATAAGTGTGATTAGCGCTTTGTTGATTTTTACATCATATCCTTTACTGATTTGGAGCATCTCCTTAAATATGTGATATTTTCCTTTGAGTAATACTGGTTTCCTGTAATTTGAGGGTTTCCTGACTGATTGTTTAGGATTTGAATCATCTCATGCTTTATTTCCGCGAATAAACATGCTGTCAAATTGACTTTCCTTAATTAGGATATTCTGAATCTAGCTCTAATCATATGCTCTATACTTTTACTACTACTTATATGTTAAAGTCAGCTTTTCAATGATTTCTTTCCTTATTGTTTTGTTATTGTTTATTACCGTTTGGACATTGACTCCTTAATTGAAGGGAGTACTTGCCTTTATTATATGTTGATTGATTCTGAGTCCCCATAATTACTGCTGAAATATTAGTTTACCTTATTTGACTACCTGTTTTCAAATTATAAATACTTTGGTCTTTCATTAGCATAACAGACGAACTCACTGGTTCAATAACTCTCTCTCACAACTAAAACTTTCTGCTCTCTTCTCTGTGTTACTTGTCACTGTTCTAATTTAGCCGGCTACAAGCCAAAGCTAACTATTGTGCTCCTATCCCACTTTGTGTTTACTGTCTTCTTCACTTCACTGTTATGTTCTGATTTTAATCGCAGTTCCCAAACCAACATGTTTATTTTGCTGCTTCAATTCATTATGTTTCGTATATGCTTCTATATGCTGTTTTGTTGTTGGACATGTAATTAAAATCTGGGGCTTCATCTAGCATGTTAAGTTATGCTTTACTTTCATAATCAGCATGGCTTTATGTATTTGAAACCTGTTTCTATCTGACTCTCATTATCCCTATGTCTGTACACTAGCTTTGGTTAGGGCATGCCTCTATTGGTATTACTTTAAGCTGTTTGATACTGTTATGTCTAGTCTAAACCCATACTATGATTTATCCCAAATCCATGAATCCCCTTAGGAACTTCTGATTCTGCATCCATGTCTACTTCTGCTTGTTACATGTTCACTACTATGTGCCTTGTATGTCCCCAATCCCTCACTACCCTATTTGTGGTTGCTGAACTTTTCTTAGTACGCTGCTCTGATGCTAAGATGTGGATGTGTTTATTCTGACTGCATTACTGTTTTCTCAAACTGTTTACTGAATAAAAATCCTTTTTG
Source organism: Nicotiana paniculata (assembly GCA_005239505.1). Taxonomy (NCBI): domain Eukaryota; kingdom Viridiplantae; phylum Streptophyta; class Magnoliopsida; order Solanales; family Solanaceae; genus Nicotiana; species Nicotiana paniculata. The sequence goes on from ML355449.1 coordinate 13,924, forward strand.
CAAAACATTTTTTTTTAAAAACCAGTCTTTCTTGTGTAAATTATTTACTCAAAGCTTTTCAAAACTATGTCAAGAACTCTCAACTACTCCTAGACCTTTAAGTTCTGCCCCCTTAGTGTGAGCACTTCTTTGGGACCCTCAAGCTCCCTCTGAACTCTGACACATTGAGGCTGGAACTTCCACACTGCACCTGTTCAATTCTTGGTTATTAAGTCTAGGTGTAAGCACTGCCCGGGATCCTTGAGATCCTTAGGGAACATTGATGCACCTAGACCCTGATTTGTCTAAGGAACTGTGGTATATGAGGCATTGGAGGATTTTTTTTGGGAAAATCTGGGCCTAATTGAAGGCTCCCTATAGAGTAGCTTCTTGATTTTTCTATTTCTATTATTCATTCGTTGGCTTGTAATAATTTGTAAACAACTCTAGGGGAATGGATAGTAAAAAGGGAAAGGGTAACTATGCATGTTATAGATCTAAAAGGGTAGAAACCATGCTCTTTCAACACTTTATTGCAATATTGTTATATCACTTAGGAAAATCCTGTTCAGTAATAACAATGGAAAAACTGCTATCGTGTGATTCTATCTATGCAAACGTTATCTGAATGTTGCCTTAAAACAAGAGTGTCAACAAAAATGTGACATCATGCTTACCGTGTTACACATATAAATCATGTTCTAGGTAAACAATTAATAAACCTTTCACTTTTGCATATCCTGAAAGCATGTCAAAACACTGCAATGTATTTTGCAATTAGAGACCTTGTTTAAGCTTTTGATCCTGCACAATTCTGCATCTTCGTGCATTAGATATCATGTCCTTAGGATTGCATCTCATTCATTTAGGAACACCTAGCCTAATTACTGATAAAAATATTTGCATTCAATTCTCGTAATCAACTAATAACAAGTCTTTATTCTGAACACGTAGGACAACATGTTCTAGGTAATACAATGTTGAACAGCTCTCCTCTAACTGATGCTGGTAATTGGTACATACTATCTCACACCTAGACAAGCCTTGGGTGATTAATTTGTCTGAGAACGAGAATATTCCTTCTTGTATATGTTGCTCAATGCTTAAAAGGATTCAAATCAGTAGGTAAATTGATTAGGATCCCTTTCTGAGTAATAAAAATTGGCCTGCATATCTGTCTATATTCTGAACTCACTTAGGTACCATGTCTTAGGATTCTGAATTTAAATACTGCTCTTAACTGTGTTTGAGTCGTGCTGTCTAACTGTATTACTTGTGGAGGTAAACTTGAGCCTTTACTTGCTTTTTCTATGTTCCCATTAACTGCAGTCCTATATGCTTTCGTCTTTTTCCCTAGAGCTTTACCTTTTTAACCTGATGGTTTTCTTAGTACCTCCCTCTTAGGATAGTAGTCCTAACCTCCTCCGGGACTGATAGGAAAGGGCGAGTAACATCATGCAATAGAGTTTGTGACCAACACACACTTTAATTATCTTCACGGGGTGGGAAAGGCCAGAATATGGATATGATTATCGGTGCGCTAATACCACGTGTAGCCCCTCTTTGAGTAGTGATTACCGGGTATTGTATTGATGTATCCATATTGTTATGAACCTAGGATACCCTTTACATGCTTAGATTGTAATCTTTTCAAAATATAACCTTCTTTACTTTTTTTAAAAACATCTGCATGCTTAAGACTTAAATCTCCTCTTATTTGAGCCTTTATTTGTTTGTTTGCTAAGCCGTACAAATTCACAAAAGCTGTTTGGCCGAGAACCACACTTGTGGATCCTGAGGGGTGCCTAACACCTTCCCCTTAGGATAATTTCAAGCCCTTACCCTATCTCTGGTTGACAACGTAGTTGTAAATGAACCCTATTTGGTGTCCTAACGCGCCTTTAAAAATCGTTAGGAGGCGACTCTCAAAAACGCAAACCCCTTTCCCAAAAGGAAAGAGTTGTCCCAACCGAATGTCATAAACTCGATCTCTGCGAGGAAAGAGGGGGCGCGACAGCATGGCGACTCTGCTGGGGATTTATCTAGGCTTTTACCATTTCAAACAACTTTGTTAACTTGTATTTACTTTGTTAATACTTGCGACCTTTCCCTTTCCCCTCTTTTGTACGCAATTACTTGTCTATTACTTTAAGCATTTGTTTGTTCTTCAAAAGTAACTGACATGCTCTTTCCGTTTCTTTCATTTGTAACCTCTTTTAAATTATAAACTGCTGTATTTACTACTTTCATAACGTGCAAATACATGACAACGTGTCTTTAATGCTTATTTATTGCATAATCATGCTCAACATTCATACTTCACTCGTTCCAAACAAAATACTATAGCAACGCTTAATGAGTGGTTGCGCTCTTCCTATATTATTACCCCCTAAATTCGGAAAGGCTTATTTGCGGTAAAACTAGTCGATCAGCGGTGCAGTCGACGGTTCCGTGCCTTTCCCCCTTGAGTTGTCCGCTCGAGGGTACCAGTCTAAAACCTCATAGAAACCTTACTCCGTTATGTTGTTTCATGCATCATGGTCAAACCTAGCCAGGCTAAAGTGTGGTCCGCACGATAGATTTTAAGATTTGCCTTATCCAAAAGTCCACTGGGTTTCCCTAAAACCAAACGGACATCATCATGTTTTGTGCATTTATTTGGAGAACTAAATGGTTTATGCTAATTGTTGGTGTTAAATAGTCGAGTCTGGTGAGGGTAAGAGTCTAACCTTGTTTGCCTTGCAGAAAAACAAGATTGCTAAGTTGGTGGGAAGATTTACATTCTAGTGAAAAAACTCTCGTCAAAAAATACTTGGGCAATCTACCATCTCTCCTAGAAATCCAGCCTAACAACATGATAATAGAGGCTGCTACCCTATTATGGGATTGTGAAAGGTCCGTGTTCCATTTTGGGGACATCGAAATGACACCTTTGCTGGAGGAAATAGGAGGACAAGCTAGCCTAGTATGGGAAACCCCGGGGTTGCAAATGCCTGAGAACCGCACAGGTAGAGGTTTCCTCAAAATGATGGGTCTGAAGAAGAATGCAGAACTGATATGCTTAAAGAAGTCATACATCCCTTTTGACTACTTGTACGAGAGGTACGGTCATAACAAATCATATCGTACCTACCACACGAGTTTTCCATCACATCCTTGGGGAACATCCATCGTAGGGTATTCATCTTCATGTTTTGCTTCTTGGGTCTGATCGTGTTTCCCTTAAAAAAAGGAGAGAATCCACACCAGAGTGGCCATGGTAACCAAGACACTAATGGAAGGAACTGATGGGCGAGACTTTAGTATTGTTCCCATGATCATTGCAGACATATATCGAGCCTTGGAAAAGTGTCAACGAGGGGAAAGAAATTTCGAAGGCTGCAATCTACTACTTAAACTTTGGGTCATGGAACATCTACAAAAGTGCGAGTATCGAAAAGAAGTTCATCGAAGAGTCTGGGATGACCACATCGCTTTCCACCACCCAAAATGAATGAATTACATCCTAGACATGTTTGCTCAGCCTGAGAACGCCAAGGGATGGTTCGAGCTCTTTGGTAATCTGACTGAAGAACAGCTTTAGTGGATGTTCGAGTGGTTTCTGACAGAGGAGTTCATCGCCCGTTCTAGAGATGCACGATTCCTAATACTAATTGGTCTAAGAGGAACATACCCTTATGTCCCTCTTCGAGTTATGAGGCAAGCGGGTATGAAGCAAGTCATACCCAGGGTCGACAAGATGAGCCATCTTAGAGCTGACATCCAAAATGACGATAGTCCTCACGAGTGCCAAGCCCAGCACATGTGGCACTGCGAGATTGTAATGGAGAAGGACACCATCGAGCCAGACAGATTACATGCCATTTGTACCCCTTTCTATCCTGGTTGGTTGGCAAAAAATTGGGGTGGTATGAGCGAGCTAGGGTTCGTTCAGGGCCACAGGGTTATAGATGAAAAGGCCGAGGCACAAGTCAAAAACAACCACCTGCGCAAGAGGATCCGTGAGTGTGAAGATGAGCACCGCGAAATACATGAGTCTAACAAGAAACTGATCGAGGAATGGAAGGATATGGCTATCAGCACCAACAAAAGGTTAGGGTATTTGGAGCGAGCCATAGTGGAGCTGGAGAAAAAATTTCTCAAAAGAATTGAAGACTGTCAAAAGGCTGGAGGGACCGACGGAGAACATCTAGCCAGAGCATACCTGTTGTTGGGGCTTCGCGAGTTGGGGGAGTTGTAAGAGGGAAGCAAGAATGCCGAGTCTGGGGAAGGTTCTTCTGGGACCAAGTAGCTAGGAATGTCTTTCTTTTACTTTATCAATGTAATAAGGCCAATGCCCATTAGTGACCTTTATTTCCTGTTTATTTAGTGTCATTTTGAGGTTCGTCTATTTTTTCTTATCAATAAAATGAGGCATTTAGCATCTTGAGTTCTCCAAATCAATTTGTCGCTAGGCCTACCTCGGGCACAAAAGAGGTCCCCAAATTAGGACGCACTTTACATTCCCGCACTATGTGTTTAAATACCGGAATACTTTTCATAATCCTCACTGTCTTGGTTGCTTTAGTTTTTGTTTTTTTTCTTTATTTATTTATTCCCCTCACCAAAGGTTAGTTCGTGCACTCTGGCATCATCATCCTATCTTACAAGATCCAGGGGCCCTCCACCCTTTCCTCTTCTTAGCCCTCCCAAAGGTAAGAACAAAGGCAAAAAGAAAATGGAAGATTCAGGCAACAGCCGAAATGAGAATGTGGTTGAACGGGTAGAGGCCACTGATGGCCAGGGTATTCGGCTTCAGAATGAAACTGTGTCCCAGCTGGAACAGAAATTGTTAAAGTTTCAAGTTCGGAATCTAACAAACCTGTCATTCTCCCTCAACGTCCCAGACGTCAACATCCAGAATCTTGCACTTCCTCAAACATCCCAAAGCAGCAAAATCATCCCGCAGCTCATCATCACAACACCCCACCAAAGAACCAAAGTCCCCTAGCACACTGCAATGCCTATCATACTCCAAACAACACCCCACTGATTATCCCAGAACCTCATAACTCCACAAATGACCATTTCCACACTCATGCTCCAGGCCACCATAACAATCCCATCTATGTAGAGACCATGCCACACTCCACTCCCCTATCACCTACACACCTGAGTCTTACAAAAAAGACCTACTTATCAAGAACTTGGCCGAGGAACTTAGGAAGTTGACCAGCCGGGTTCAAGGCATCGAGGGAATCAAGGGAGTCAAAGGTTTGAACTATGAAGACCTCTGCATACAGCCTGATGTCGAACTTCCCGAGGGATACAAACCTCCTAAGTTTGAAATGTTTGATGGTACAGGTGATCCAAGAGTCCATCTGAGAACTTATTGTGACAAGCTGGTTGGAGTAGGGAAGGATGAAAGGATCCGCATGAAGNAGTTTGAAATGTTTGATGGTACAGGTGATCCAAGAGTCCATCTGAGAACTTATTGTGACAAGCTGGTTGGAGTAGGGAAGGACGAAAGGATCCGCATGAAGTTGTTCATGAGGAGCTTGAAAGGAGATGCATTGTCTTGGTACATCACCCAAGATCCCAAGAAATAGTTGAATGGGGTGAGCACGACATCAGACTTTATGGATAGATTTAGATTCAACACAGAGAACGCACCAGACGTGTTATATATTCAGGATTTGAAAAGAATCCCACAGAGACATTTCGCGAGAATGCTACTCGCTGGAGGTCCGAAGCTGTTAAGCTCAAACCTGCCTTAGAAGAGGAGCAGATGAACAAGTTCTTTGTCCGGGCCCAGGACCCGCAGTACTACGAATGGTTGATGATGATTGAGAACCACAAGTTCTCAGACATTATCAAATTAGGTGATCGGATTGAAGAAGGTATCAAGAGCGGTATGGTTACAAATTTTGAAGCCTTGCAATCTAGAAACAAGGCTTTGCAGTCTGGTGGTGTGTCTAAGAAAAGAGACGTGGGAGCCGTGATGGTTGCACAAAGAACCAAATCCCCACTCAAATACCAAACTTACCCAGCACCTCCACTCACATATCAACCAACCCCAAATTACCAAGCACCCTCATACCAAGCTCCACCACCAACTTATCAACCATCTCCACCACTGACATATCAACCTATTTCACCCAGATACTCACAACCCGCTCACGTCTACCACACTTACAATTCCCAACCATCTCATTACCAATCACCCCCTACCCGTCAAAATATCCCTAGACCTCGTCCAAATTTTGATCGCAGACCTCCAAAATAGTATACCGCCATCGCTGAACCCATCGACCAACTATATGAGAAGCTCAAAGTTGCTGGTTATGTCACCCCCATCCTTGCTGCAACCCCTAAGAATCCTTCTCAATGGGTCAACACAAACAAGTACTGTGCATACCACTCCGGCATGAAGGGGCACACCATCGATAAATGTCGCTCTTTAAAGGACAAAATACAAACCCTAATTGACAACTAGGTCATTGTGGCAAAGCAATCCGCTCCAAACGTCCGCAATAATCCTCTTCCGGAACATAAGGGTGGAGGCATCCACTTGATTGAAATAGAGGATGATTGGGACCCCGAGAGATCAATCGGGTTGATCGTAGGAGGCGATGATCTAAAGAAACCTGTAGTCATTCTCAACCCGATCATAGTCTAGATTCAACCATCTGAAGATGATGAGGTAAATATGTCCATGCCTCTTGAGTTTGAAGCATTGTCACCTGCAAAGACACCAGTATCGATTGAAGTTGAGTTCGTGTCTCCGGCAAATGCACCCGCACCATTTGAGGTTGCAGTCTTTCCACCCCAAGAACATGTTCTATTCGAAGTGAGGGTAACTGCGCCAATCACGGTGGCACTATCTACCACACCACCTTTCTATACAGATGATGTACCATGGGACTATACAACCAAGGCGAGAAGGAAAGGCAAAGTCAAGACTGAAGAGGCAGTTGCAGCGCAGGGTATGACAAGAACTGGTAGAGTCTATACCCCTGAACATCTAGCTGAATCCAGCAAGCAGGCTTCCAATCGGCCTCCCATTATCGAGACAGGTCCGGATGACCTTTGGAGGAAAGTACAGGCCAAAGAGTATTCGGTCATCGACCAGTTGAACAAAAATCCAGCACAAATATCCATCCTCTCTTTGCTGCAGAATTCCAACACGCACAAGAATAATTTATTAAAGGTGTTGAACGAAGCCTATGTACCAAACAACATCACTAGTGGAGAAATTGCTAATATGATGGGCAAAATGTTGGAGAGTCACAAGATCACTTTCCATGAGGACGAGCTGCCTTCTGAAGGGCTGGGCCATAACAAAGCACTGCACATAACTGTGCAATGCGAAGATTATTTCATTACCAGAATCCTGATCAATGGGGGGATCCAGTCTTAACATTTGCCCGTTGATAACGCTCAAGAAATTGGGTAAAGGGTTGTATGAGATAAAGGATGGAGCGATCAACGTGAAGGCCTTCGATGGATCTCATAGGTCCACCATTGGTGAGACCAGCCTATGCCTGCAAATGGGGCCAACCTGGTTCGAGGTAGATTTTCAAGTGATAGATGTGCTAGCGTCCTACAATCTCTTATTGGGACGACCTTGTATCCATGCTGCTGGGGCTGTAGCATCAATTCTACATCAGGCAATGAAGTTCGAGTGGAACCACCAAGCGGTGATTATTCATGGTGACGGTAGCAACCCTATTTATAGTCGCCAGACTATTCCGGTAATTGAAGGAAGAAAGAAGCTGGGTGGAGAAACTTACCACCACATTGAAAGGGTCAACACTATCGACAAAGACAAATGGTGGGATAGCAAGATCGCAAGTATGATGAATTGGTGAGGGTACGAGCCAGGTAAAGGGCTCGGCAAGAACCTTTATGGGATCTTCAAACCTATCAAATGCAAGAAGCACGACACCACTTTCGGTTTGGGATATGAATACACTTGGGAGGAATTCAAGAACTTGTCGCCACCGTGGCGCGGTCCTTATTACTCTTTGGAGCAACCAATACCGCATCTGGAGTAGACCTTCCAACATGTCGTCGTTATTTATGGATCAGACGAAGAAGAAGAACTTGCATCAATGAGGAACTTGTTTCTGGAGGACAGTGATATGGACTGCTGTATTATTCTCTAGGAGGACGGGGAGGAAGGCCCTTCCATACAGGCGGTGAGCAGAGGGAAGTACCTCAAGAATTAGACTGTCAGGACAACCAAAGCCCAACGAGCCTCAGGGTAGCAAGGCTAAAACAAGCATTATTCACTATTTTCTTTACGAAATGATTTCCTTTTTCGCATTTTAATTCCTGCAATAAGATCTTCAATGATCAAAACAATCGTTCAGTTTATCAAAAGCATTTTAAATTTTTCTTATGAATCAATATTTATTGCTATCTTTTTTCTCTCATTACTTTACCTATACATCATTACTATTACATGTCTTGATGAACCATGATTGTGACATGCAACAAGACAACGCAGCAAACGAACGTGGATTCAGAAGAAGATGACATACATGACGAGATTTTCAAAGAAGTTGAGAATTTTGAGAACAAACCTAACTCCAACCTGGACAAGACTGAAATCATCAACCTGGGAGATTCAGAAAACATCAAGAAGATACTAAGAAAGATGATAGAAAGGCACAAGTAGTGGCACGAGAAGTTATCATTTTCCTTATTGGTATATCTCACCAGAGTTTGCACCTCAACAGGGGAAACTCCCTATATGCTGGTTTATGGTACTGAGGTTGTTATTCCTATCGAAGTTGAGATTCCATCTCTAAGAATTATACAAGAAGCTGAGCTCAGCGACGCAAAATGGGTAAAGAGCCGTTATGAGATGGAAAGAGAATGAATGCAATCTGTCATGGTCAACTCTATCAGAACAGAATGTCCAGAGCCTTCAACAAGAAACTCAAGCCTAGACAGTTCACACCGGGGCAGCTGGTGCTAAAGAAGATCTTTCCACATCAAGACGAAGCCAAATGGAAGTTCTCTCCCAACTGGCAGGAACCGTACATGGTTCACCGGGTACTGATAGGAGGAGCACTTATACTCGCCGAAATGGACGAAGAAGTCTGGCCAAAGCCAATCAATTCAGATGAAATCAAACGCTACTATGTGTAATCTTTATGCTTTCTCAAATGATGTAAATTGAACTACGCTTGACTTGATTCCCGTTTAAGAGGGGATACGTAAGCAGCCCTATGGGTTCTTTCACAATAAAATAAAAATCTCATTTTTCCCCGCAATTGGAAACTGGGGTAGAATTTTGAGGAGGACCCTCAAAATTCCTAAGCAAGTTTAGCCGATCGCTGCATGAGCAACAGTCAAAAACGACAACCCATCAAATAGGCAGAATTTGAGGAGGACCCTCAAAATTCCGTAGCAAGAGAGGTTGCAATGTCTCGAACCGTGTCACGGTCGTCGATTCATCTAAAACTATTTTAGATTATGTTCATGTTATACTTTTACAAAAATAGTGCATGCTTATTCATGAAACAACTTGTTTAGAAAATGCTACCCCTAGTGACGCAGACTGTATCATCATATCAAGCTGAACGAGTCAAGTAAAGCCAGCAGGGATACGAACTAACTCCCCCGTTTATAGAACTCACGATCTTTCTTTGGTTGCAGGCACTAAGGTTGCAAAATCCCTAAACGAACTGTCCGCCCAGGGGACAAATGTTGTTCAAAATCACAATCCGCAAAACCATCATACTTGCAGTCATCTATTATCAATACAAATAATGCCCCGCAGTCACAATACCCTCAATAATCGCCATGTCGCAATCTATCACTAGCTAAGAATTCCTACCGTCATTATATTTCTGCATAAGGCTACCTTTCTGCCTTCCAAGACTAAACGTTATCTCCATCTGCATTCGCGTCTTGCATAAGGCTACCTTTCCGCCTTCCGAGACTAAACGTTGTCTCCATCTGCATTCGCATCTTGCATAAGGTACCTTTCTTCCTTCCGAGACTAAACGCTGTCTCCATCTGCATTCGCATCTGGCATAAGGCTACATTTATGCCTTCTAAGACTAAACGCTGTCTCCATCTTCATTCGCATAAGGCTGCCATTTTGCCTTCCAACCTGCATAAGGCTACCTTTCTGCCTTCCAAGACTAAATGTTGTCTCCACCTGCATTTGCATAAGGCTACCATTCTGCCTTCCGGGACTAATCGCCGTCTCCATCTGCATTCGAATCTTGCATAAGGCTACCTTTCTGCCTTCCGAGACTAAACATTGTCTCCATCTGCATTCGCATAAGGCTGCCATTCTTCCCTCGAACCTGCATAAGGCTACCTTTCTGCCTTCCGAGACTAAACATTGTCTCCATCTGCATTCGCATAAGGCTGCCATTCTTCCTTCGAACCTGCATAAGGCTACCTTTATGCCTTCCGAGACTAAACACTGTCTCCATCTGCATTCACATCTTGCATAAGGCTACGTTTCTTCTTTCCGAGGCTAAGCTCTGCCTCCAATTTAATTTTCAAGAATGACTGTTGTTTCAAACATTATTTATTTCGCTTTCCTTCGGGCTAAGCTCTGCCCATTTAATTCGCAAGACTAAGCTCTGTCTTGTTAGCATCATACTATTGCATCTTCATGGGCTGACATATCGCCAACCTATCCCAAAGGCGTCATCATTCCGAGGCACCATCTTCATAGCCCGAGAACACCATGTCATGGCATAAGGATCTCTTTTATCATTTTTCATATCATTATTCAAAGGCGTCATGGTTCGGAGGCACCATCCTCATGGCCCGAGAACATCATTTCATGGACTGCGAATCCTGCATCAAGAAATTCATGACCCAGGAAATCATGGTCTAAAGTATGTCATCCTTAACCGTCCGAAGACAACATTCATGGTCCAACGGAACTTGCATCATGTTTAAATTATACACAATATACGTTCGTATTGTTCATTTGCAGGTAGTCCGGCAAGCAACAGCCATCCTGGCAGGAGCGGTCCCGCTCCAGTTCTCTTAACCATTCCCGTAAGCCGTTGTTCACCTAACCCCATATGTTGCGTCCGTTCTTGTACAACTTCATCGGTATACTTCTCCGATGACCCCTAAACTACATACGACCTGGTTCCTGTGAAACCAGGGATATATAGGCAGCTCAGAAACCAGGGCGCGACCTAAACCTCTTCATACTGCTTCGCTCGGTCAAAATTGGCCATCATATCTTTACCCGACAACTCTTTCATCCTTCCCGGGTAAAGAGGGGCAGCTGTTGATACCCAATTTTCCCTCAAAATATTTTTTAAATTTGCATATATACCGGCAACATCACTTTTTATAATAACTGGCATTTTTTCATAATCTTCCATATTTTTACTAATCTCTTTCCCAAATTATTCAGTATTTTACACTCTATAATTATGCATAAATTGTATTATAAGTAATTTTCAAAATATTTCCCAGCTCAATATACTATTTTTATCCTATTAGGATTTAATTATTTCATAAATTACCCAATTTGACATTATTTAGCTATAATTACAGCAATTTTACAATTATAGCCTAATTATACATTTTGTACCATTTAAATTAATAATTAGTCATTTTATATTTTTAATATTAGCTAATTACCTTAATTTCATCTATTTAGCATTAATATCATTTTTATAATTACCAGCTACTTTATTAATTATTTACATATTTTTAAGGGGGTATTTAACTAATAGCCATCTTTTAATTTTAATTGTGGCCTAAATTAAACCCAATACCCAATTAAATTAGCCCAAACACCCCCCAGGCCCAATACCCAATCCATCCGACCCAACTCTTCCTAAATCCTGGCCGTTGATCAATTTTNTCTCTATCCCCTCTAGAGACTTCCAGTCTCTCCACCTCCAATGAGGTCCGTTCGTCTTCTCTGGCCGCCTCTTCACTGGAGGTCATGGAGTCCTCACCATCCTCAGGCCTGCCATGGCTCCTTTACGCCGGTGTTTCCATATCTAAGGTATTCAAGAGACTAGGGTTCACTTTCTCACACTTTTGTCCTGTCTCACGCCTTCATGGCTCGATCTACTGTAAGATTTCCCTATTTTCCGGCTAGATTCGGTGGTTTTTACCGACTCTCTCTCTCTGGGTTCTCTCTCTGAAACCCTAACTTCTAAACATCCGATTCTTTTAGATATGTAACAGATCTATACGTATTATGAGGGTTTCCTGTGTTTTATTTAAAGATTCTCCTATTTCTTGAACGATTCTTCATTTTTTTCCAAAACTAAGGTTTTAAAATTCTTTTCAAAAATAGTTTTCCTTCGGGTCTCTTCGTATTATTTCATGATTCTATTGTGTTTAAGCATTGTTTGAGCCGCTTCCTTCTTGTTTAATTCATTTTGATAAAAGCCCTAAATTTCTGGGGTGCAATCTGTGAGTCCAAGCTTTGTTTACAATAATGTTTTACCTGTTCTATTGCGACTGCTTTACTCTCGTGAAACATTATGTGATTTTTGCTCTATACTTGCAGTCAGGGTTTCAGATTCTTTGTCGCTTCTACCTAAGACATGATTGTCTAATGGTTCCTTTAATTATTTTTTATGTTATGATGCGAATCCCTAATTTCCTGATTAGGATTCCTAGTTTTTGTTTAACATGTGTTATTCCGTTCAAAGAAATATTGTTTTACCATTTTGAATCTTTGAATAAGTTTGATTAGAGCTTTGTTGATTTTTACACCATATCCTTTACTGATTTGGAGCATCTCCTTAAATATGTGATATTTTTCTTTGAGTAATACTGGTTTCCTGACTGTTTTTTTAGGATTTGAATCATCTCTTGCTTTATTTCCGCGAATAAACATGCTGTCAAATTGAGTTTCCTTAATTAGGATATTCCGAATCTAGCTCTAATCATATGCTCTATACTTTTACTACTACTTATATGTTAAAGTCAGCTTTTCAATGATTTCTTTCCTGATTTTTTTGTTACTGTTTATTACTGTTTGGACATTGACTCCTTAATTGAAGGGATTACTTGCCTTGATTATGTTGATTGATTCTGAGTCCCAATAATTACTGCTGAAATATTAGTTTACCTTATTTGACTACCTATTTTCAAACTATAAATACTTCGGTCTTTCATTAGCATAACAGACGAACTCACTTGTTCAATAACTCTCTCTCACAACGAAAACTTTCTGCTCTCTTCTCTGTGCTACTTGTCACTGTTCTAATTTAGCCGGCTGCAAGCCAAGGCTTACTATTGTGCTCCTATCCTACTTTGTTTTTACTGTCCTCTTCACTTCACCAGTATGTTTTGATTTTAATCCCAGTTCCCAAGCCAACATGTTTATTTTGCTGCTTCAATTCATTATGTTTAGTATATGCTTCTATATACTGTTTTGTTGTTGGACATGTAATTAAAATCTAGGGCTTCATCTAGCATGTTAAGTTATGCTTTACTTTCATAATCAGCATGTCTTTATGTATTTGAAACCTGTTTCTATGTGACTCTCATTATCCCTATGTCTGTACACTAGCTTTGGTTAGGGCATGCCTCTATTGGTATTACTTTAAGCTGTTTGATACTGTTATGTCTAGTCTAAACCCATGTAATGATGTATCCCAATTCCATGAACCCCCTTAGGAACTTTTGATTCTGCATCCATGTCTACTTTTGCCTGTTACATGTTCACTACTTTGTGCCTTGTATGTCCCCAATCCCTCACTACCCTGTTTGTGATTGCTGAACTTGTCTTAGTACGATGCTCTGATACTAAGATGTGGATGTGTTTATTCTGACTGCATTACTCTTTTCTCAAACTGTTTTGAATAAAAATCCTTTTTTCAAACACTTTTTTTTTAAAACCAAGTCTCTCTTGGTTAAATTATTTACTCAGCTTTTCAAAACTATGTCAAGCACTCTCACTCTACTCCTAGACTTTTAAGTTCTACCCCCTCAGTGTGAGCACTGCTTTGGGACCCTTGAGGTCCCTCTGAACTCTGACACACTAAGGCTTGCACTTCCACATTGCACCTGTTCAGTTCTTGGTTACTAAGTCTAGGTGTAAGCACTGCCAGGGATCATTAAGATCCTTAGGGAACTTTGATGCACCTAGACTCTGATTTGTCTATGGAACTGAGGCATATAAGGCCATTGGAAGCTATTTTTGGGAAAATATGGGCCTAATTGAAGGCTCCCTATAGAGTAGCTTCTTGATTTTTCTATTTCTATAATTCATTCGTTGGCTTGTAATAATTTGTAAACTACTCTTGGGGAATGGATAGTAAAAAGTGAAAGGGTAACTATGCATGCGATAGATCTAAAAGGGTAAAAACCATGCTCTTAGGTTTACATTTCCTATGTGCACAATAGAAAAGTTATGTTTCGGGTTAACATGTGCAAAGCACATCATGCATTAGAAATCATGCTCTTTAGGATTCTTATAAACATTATTTCAACACTTTACTGCAATACTGTTATATCACTTAGGAAAATCCTGTTCAGTAATAACTATGGAAAAGCTGCTATCGTGTGATTCTATCTATGCAAATGTAATCTGAATCTTGCCTTAAAACAAGAGTGTCAACAAAAATGTGACATAATGCTTACCGTGTTACACATAGAAATCATGTTCTAGGTAAACAATTAATAAACATGTCACTTTTTCATATCCTTAAAGCATTCCAAAACACTGCAATGTTTTGTGAATTTAGAGACCTTGTTTAAGCTTTTGATCCTGGACCATTCTGCATCTTCGTGCATTAGATATCATGTCCTTAGGATTGCATCTCACTCGTTTAGGCACACCTAGCCTAATTACTGATAAAAACAATTGCATTCAATTCTCGTAATCAACTGATAACAAGTCTGTATTCTGAACACGTAGGACAATATGTTCTAGGTAATACAATGTTGAACAGCTCTTCTCTAAGTGATGCTGGTAATTGGTACATACTATCTCAGACCTAGACAAGCCTTAGGTGATTAATTTGTCTAAGACTAAGAATATGCCTTCCTGTATATGTTGCTCAATGCTTAAAAGGATTCAAATCAGTAGGTAAATTGATTAGGATCCCTTTCTGAGTAATAAAAATTGGCCTGCATATCTGTCTAGATTCTGAACTCACTTAGGTACCATGTCTTAGGATTCTGAATTTAAATACTGCTCTTAGCTGTGTTTGAGTCGTGCTGTCTAACTGTATTACTTGTGGAGGTAAACTTGAGCCTTTACTTGCTTTTTCTATGTTCCCATTAACTGTAGTCCTATATGCTTTCGCCTGTCGCCCTAGAGCTTTAGCCTTTAAACCTGAGGGTCTGCTTAGTACCTCCCTCTTAGGATCGTAGTCCTAACCTCTCCGGGACTTATAATAAAGGGCGGGTAACAGCACGCAATAGAGTTCGTGACAAACACACGCTTTAAGTACATCCATGGGGTGGGAACTGGTAGAATATGGATATGATAACCGGTGCGCTAATACCACGTGTAGCCCCTCTTTGAGTAGTGATTACCAGGTATTGTACTGATGTGATCCATATTATTATAAACCTAGGATACCCTTTACATGATTAGATTGTAATCTTTTCAAAATCTAACCTTCTTTACTTTTTTTAAAAACGTCTGCATGCTTAAGACTTAAATCCCCTCTTATTCGAGCCTTTATTTGTTTTTTTGCTAAGCCGTACAAATTCACAAAAGCTGTTTGGCCGGGAACCACACTTGTGGATCCTGAGGGGTGCCTAACACCTTCCCCTTAGGATAATTTCAAGCCCTTACTCTATCTCTGGTTAACAACGTAGTTATAAATGAACCCCATTTGGTGTCCTAATGCAACTTTTAAAATCGTTAGGTGGCGACTCTAAAACACAAACCCCTTTCCCAAAGGTAAGAGTTGTCCTAACCGAATTTCATAAACCCAATCTCTGCGAGGAAAGAGGGGGCGCGACACACCCCCAGCCCCCAGACCTCCTCAACCCTTTGCGTTCACAACCCTTACATGCGTTCGCATAAGGTCACTGACCTAAAGGTCTGTGTTCGCACCTAGTGGGTTGCGTTCGCATATGTCTAATCTACTCTGACCCCCCCAGAACCCCCACAACCCTGTGCATTCGCATTTCATGGTGTGCGTTAGCACATGGTAAATTCCTGGACACCAGCAACAGTACTAAAACACCAGATTTTCTAAAGTTTTTGCTCTCCGACACCTACCCGAAACTCATCCGAGCCGTCGGGGCTCAAAACCAAATATAAAACCAACCTAAAAAACATCCTATGGACTTATTCGAGTAATTAAACCACCCAAATAACATCATAAACATCGAAATAAACCTCAAAATCTATAGAAATTCTCAAAAATTTCATAAACTTCAAATTTTCCATTTTTGATCTGAAACACGTCAAACCAAGTTCGTTTCTCACCAAATTTCACATATAAGACATATTGAACCAGTTCCGGGATCCGGAACCATAATACGGGCCCTGTTTCACAGGTTTCACATCAAATCTCATTTTTTAAAAAACCTTAATATTTTTCAGAAAACAATTTTCTTCAAAATTTCATTTCTCGGACTTTGCACCTCGAAATTCAATTCCGGGCATACGCGCAAGTCCCATATTTTCCTATGGACCCTCTGGGACCGTAAAATCATGGGTCCGGGTCCGTTTACCAAAAATATTGACCAAAGTCAACTTTATTCAAATTTCAACACAAAATATCATTTAAGGAGGTTTTCACGGCCTCAGAACACAGATTTAGCTATAATTACACGGGATGGCCTTTTGGGTCATCACAATCTCCACCTATAAAACAACCGTTAGTCCTCGAACGGACATAGAAAGGTACCTGAATCGGGGAAAAAATGGGGATATCGGCTCCACATATCAGACTCGGACTCCCAGGTAGGTGCCTCAACAGGCTGACCTCTCCACTGAACACGAACCGAAGGATAACTCTTCGATCTCAACTAACGAACCTGCCGAGCTAATATGGCTACCTGCTCATCCTCATAAGTCAAATCCTTGTCCAATTGGACACTGCTGAAGTCAAGTACATGAGAGGGATCAACAATATACCTCTGAAGCATAGATACATGAAGCACCGGGTGTACGACTGATAGACTAGGGGGCAAAGCAAGTCTATAAGTCACCTCTCCCACCTTATCCAGAATCTCAAATGGACCAATGAACCAAGGGCTCAACTTTCCCTTCTTTCCGAACCTCATCACGCCCTTCATAGGCGACACCCGAAGAAATGCCCGGTCCCAATCATAAATGCCAAATCACGAACTCTGCGATCCGCATAACTCTTCTACCTGGACTGAGCTGTACGAAGTCTATCCTGAATAATCTTCACTTTATCCAAGGTATCCTGAACTAACTCTGAACCCGACAATCTAGCCTCTCCCGGCTCGAACCACCCAACTAGCGACCGATACCGCCTACCATAAAACGCCTCATACGGAGCCATCTGATAGCTGTTGTTGTAGGCAAACTCAGCTAAAGTCAAGAACTGGTCCCATGAACCTCCAAAATCAATGACACATGCTCGCAACATATCCTCGAAAATCTGAATAGTATGCTCGGGTTGTTCGTCCGTCTGAGGATGAAATGCTGTGCTCAAATCAACCCATGTGCCCAAATCATGCTGAAATACTCTCCAGAAATAGTAGGTAAACAGAGTACCTCGGTCAGAAATAATAGACACGGGAACACCATGCAAACGAACAATCTCCCTGATGTAGATTTTTGCCAACTTCTCTGAAGAATACGAAACTGATACAGGAATGAAGTGTGCTGACTTGGTCATCCTATCCACAATGATCCACGCCGCATCAAACATCCTCTGAGTCCGTGGGAGCCCAACTACGAATTCCATGTGATCCACTCCCACTTCCACTCCGGAAGCTCAATCTGCTACATCAAACCACTGGGTACTTAACCTGCTGACAGTTTAAGCACCAAGCTACGTATGCTACAATATCCTTCTTCATCCTCCGCCAGCAATAATGCTGCCACAGGTCCTGGTACATCTTTGAGGCGCCCGGATGAATGGAATACCAGGAACTATGTGCCTCCTACAAGATCAAATCATGTATACCATCAACATCAGGCACACAAATACGACCCTACATCCTCAAAACTCCCTTATCATCAAGTGTGACCTACTTGGAACCTCCGTGCTGGACCGTATCTCTAATAATACATAAATGACGATCATCATACTGCCTGGCCCGGATATGATCATACAATGAAGAACGGGCCACAGTATGGGCCAAAACACTGCCAGTCTCAGAAACCACCAATCTCATGAACCAGTTGGCCAAAGCCTGAACATCTAAAGCATGCAGTCGCTCTCCGACTGATAAATAAGCAAGACTACCCATATTGGTTGACTTCCGACTCAAGGCATCGACCACCACATTGTCCTTCCTTAGATGATATAAGATGGTAATGTCATAATTCTTCAATAGCTCTAACCATCTCCTCTACCTCATGTTCAAATCTTTCTGCTTGAACAAATACTGCAAACTCTTATGATCCGTGAACACCTCACATGGCACCCCATACAGATAGTGCCTCCAAATCTTCAATGCATGGACAATAGCTGCTAACTCTAAATCATGAACTGGATAGTTCTTCTCATGAACCTTCAACTGACGAGAATCATAGGCTATAACCTTGCCACCTTGCATCAAAACTGCACAAAGTCTCACCCGTGAAGCATCACAATACACAGTATATGGTCCTGAACCTATAGGAAAAACTAACACCGGTTCCGTGGTCAAGGCTGTATTAAGCTTCTGAAAGCTCGCCTCACACTCATTGAACCACTTGAACTGGGCACCCTTCTGAGTCAATCTGGTCATCGGGGCTTCAATGGATGAAAAGTCCTCCACAAACCGGCGATAATAACCTGCTAAGCCCAAGAAACTCCGAATCTTTGTAGCTGAGGTGGGTCTAAGCCAATCTCTGACTGCTGAAATCTTCTTGGGATCCACCTGAATACCCTCTGACGATACCACATGGCCTAGAAATGCAACTGAACTCAACCAGAACTCACACTTAGAAAATTTGGTATACAACTGACTATCCCTCAGAGTTTGGAGGACGACTCAAAGGTATTGTTCATGCTCCTCTCGGCTACGGAAGTAAATCAAAATATCATCAATAAAAATAATCACAAACGAGTCCAAATAGGGCATGAACACTCGGTTCATCAACTCCATAAAAGCAGTGGGGGCATGTGTCAATCCAAATGACATCACCAAGAACTCATAATACCCATACCGAGTGCGAAAAGATGTCTTAGGGACATCAGACGCCCTAATCCTTAGCTGATGGTAACCAGATCTCAAGTCAATCTTGGAAAACACTGTAGCACCCTGAAGTTGGTCAAATAAATCATCGATCCTCGGCAAAGGATACTTGTTCTTAATAGTAACCTTGTTCAACTGCCGGCAGTCAATACACATCCTCATTGAGCCATCTTTCTTCTTAACGAACAACACTGGGGAACCCCATGGAGAAACACTAGGCCTAATAAAGCCTTTATCCGTCAAATCTTGCAACTGATCCTTCAAATCCTTCAACTCTGGCAGGGCCATATGATATGACGGAGTAGAAATGGGCTGAGTGCCCGGAGCCAACTCAATGCAAAAGTTAATATCCCTGTCAGGTGGCATACCCGACAGGTTAGTAGGGAATACCTCTGGAAACTCACGAACCACGAGCACAGACTCCATAGAAGAAACCTCAGCACTAGAATCACGAACATAGGCCAAATATGCCAAAGAACCCTTCTCGACCATACGCCGAGCCTTCATATATGAAATAACTCTACCGGAAGAATGACTAGGAGTCCCTCTCCACTCCAAACGAGGTACTCCTGGAAAGGCCAAGGTCACTGTCTTGGAATGACAGTCCGGAATAGTATGGTAGGGAGATAAGCAATCCATCCCCAAAATAACATCGAAGTCAACCATACCAAGAAGCAAAAGATCTACATGAGTCTCCATACCACCAATAACCACTAAGCATGAACGGTAGACTCGATCTACCACAATAGAATCACTCACCGGGGTAGAAATATATACAAAAGTACTTAGGGAATCATGGGGCATGCTCAGATATTGGGAAAATTATGAAGACACATAGGAGAATGTAGACCCCAGATCAAATAAAACCGAAGCATCTCTACTACAAACTGAAACCATACCTATAATAACTGCATCAGAGGCCTCAACCTCAGGCCTGGAAGGAATAGCATAGCATCGGAGCGGAGCCCCTCCAACCTAAACATCTATGGGTCGACCTACTGCGGGCTGACCTCTACCTCTCAGGGCCTGTCCGCCACCTCTATGAGTATTACCTCCACCTATGGCACCTCGACCTCCACCCCTAGATGGCTGAGAGGGTGGGGTTGCACCTGGTGCGAGAATCATAGCACGGGAACCTAGATGTTGAAAACTACCAGAAGCTCGAGGGAAATACCTAGCAATGTGCCCTGGATCACCACAAGAGTAACAAGCTCTCTATTGCTGAGGCTGCTGGCCCTGAAACTGTCCCTGTCGATCAGAATAACCACCCAGGAAGCTCTGAAGTGGCGGTGCACTGATAGGAGCTGATGGTGCACTGCGGGATACCTGAAGTGCTGACTGGAATGGCCTAGGAGGATGACCTTTGCCAAAGGAATCTCTACCTCCAGATAAGGCACCACTGAACCGACCGGAATGGCGAGGTCTCTTGTCAGACCCCTGACCACTGCCCTGTGATAAGACCATCTCAATACGCCTGGCCACATTGGCCACCTTCTGGAATGAAATATGTGTACCTGTCTCTCTGGCCATCTGGAGTCTAATATGCTGAGGTAGACCCTCAATAAACCTCCTCACCCTCTCACGATCATTGGGGAGTATCATGATAGCATGCCGGGCCAAAGTAATGAACCTGGTCTCATACTGTGTAACAGTCATAGATTCCAGCTGGAGGCGCTCAAACTGCCTCAAAAGACCCTCTCTCTGAGTAACTCGTAGAAACTTCTCCAAGAATAACTCGGAGAACTGAGCCCAAGTCAAAGGCGAAGACCCAGCTGGTCCAGTGAAACAGTAGTCCCTCCACCAAGTCTTGGCGGTATCAAAAAGACGGAATGTATCAAAATCAACTCCATTAGACTCCACGATGCCAATGTTCTGAAGAACCTCGTAGCAACTGTGATATTTAGCTTAAAGTGTATATATTCTATGTATATCGCCTCATATTTTACTTTTTTTTTAGTGATTTTTAGATGGTAAATATGATGATTTATATTAATTTAAAGTGTTTTTATTTGTAGGAATGATTCGGGATTAATCGGGGGTGAAACGCGCGAAGAGCAAAAATGGACGAAATCGGAAAACCCGGGATTTGGGCGCCACAAGCAGCGCTGGGCGCCACCTGTGGCACTGGAGGCAGTGAGAATTTTATGGGTAGCGCCCTGGTGGACGCTGGGCGCTGACCAGGGCGCCAGTTATTGGGAATTTTTCTGTTTTTCTCGGGACAAGGTTATTTCGGCCAAAACCTACCCAACACGTATAAAAGCAAGTCTAAGCTTATTTTTGAAGGATTCATGACAGTTTGGAGAGAAAATACACACGGGTTCATTAGGAAGAAAAGGATTATCAGTTTTCTTCATCTTATTCTAGTATTTTCAATTTATGCAACACTTATGCAATTGTGTTATTTTAGAATGAGTGGCTAAACACCCATTGTTCTGGGGTTATGGTTTAGCCATGAATATTGTGATTCGACATTAATTTAACCTTGATTATAGTTCACTCAATATATGGTTAATTCTTCACTTTTGAGTTTAATTTCTTAATTGTCTGGCCAACAGTTAGGTTCTATATACTATATATGTTATGCTTGGGAAAGCCGTATATAAATTAGAGAAGAATTGAAGAGTGCGCGATCTTAACCCTTCAGGGGAGCTGATTTGTGTTTAGGATAGTAATATACATAGTCACCGTGCTTAATTAAACATCATAATCTTAGTGCGTTCTAATAGATTAATTTCATAGGAATATAGGCGTTAATCTATTGACAATAGGTGGGTATTGCTTCGGGAGAAGGCTATCAGAGCAATTATCGATTAATTAGCAACCATGAGTGAATTATATGAAAGGGAGAGTTAATTATAATGCAATATGAGTGTTGAATTGATCACAACCCCGGAATATTTGTCTCTACTGAATACACACAACAATACTCTCGTTACTTGATAATTAGTTCTTTCACAGAATCGTAGTATAAATTAGTTACATTCATGGATTTTATTTTGGCTTGATTAAATAAAAATTAGAGTAATTAAGCAAGTAGTTTATGCAAGTCCCTATGGGTTGGACATTCAATTTAACATTATATTACTTGCTACGACCACATATACTTGTGTGGGCGTTTGGGACCAACAAGTCTTGAATTTAGGAATTTTCTAAATTCACGTGATTTTTGCTCTAATATCAAGAAAATTTGATTGATTGTGTAGGGTCAGAAGCCAGGACAAACTTGACAGCTTTGACCCCGAACCTGAGAGAACATTTCACAGGAGGTTGAGGGAAACAAGGGATACAGACAATATTCAGGACCTCATCCAATTTCCTGTGAACATGGCAGAGCAACAACACATGGCTGTTCAGGAGGTAGCAATGCCCAGTATTGCTAATGTTACCTCCAGCATCGTGAAGCCCAGAATCACTGGGCACTTTGAGCTTAAACAGAGCATGATCCAGCTACTTTATGCAAATGGGCAGTTTATGGGTCTTCCACACGAGGATCCTCAGCAACATATTTTGAACTTCTTGGAGATTAGTGATACTTATATCACTAACGGGGTCACGCCAGATTATGTGAGGATCACGCTTTTCCCATTCTCTCTGTTGAGAGAAGTAAAGCGATGGTTAAAGGCAGAACCAGCTAATTCCATTACAACATGGAGCGATTTGGCGAGAAAATTTCTGGCAAGGTTCTTCCCTTCAGGCAAGACTGCAAAGATCATAAGTGAGATAGTCTCCTTTAACCAGAAAGCAGGCGAATCTTTATATTCATCATGGGAAAGGTTCAAGGGGCTACTCAGAGACTGTCCTCATCACAATCAGACAAACACACTTTCATTGAGAGGCTCCATCCCCAAACGAAAATTGTGGTAGATGCAGCAGCTGGAGGTCAAGTATTGGAGAAGAATGATGATGAAATATTTGCATTATTGAATAAATTCTCCAAAAGAAATCCAGACTGGTAAGGTGAGACGGGAAGGAATGTGGTTCAAAACTCACCAGGGGTTCTTGAACTAGATGTCGTCTCAGCATTATCAGCTCAGATCTCTACATTGACTAACCAACTCAATCAGATGAACCTGATCATTAACAAGCAACAGGCCCAGCCAGTGCAACCAGTTCAACAGATTCAGGTATTTTGTGAAGTTTGTGGAGAGGGTCACATGAGCAATCTATGCCCAGCAAATCCAGAGTCTGTATATTTTGTGGGTAATGTAAATCGAGGCCAAACAAATCAGTATAGGGACACTTACAATCCCAACTGGAGGAACCACCCAAATTTCTCTTGGGGTGGTAATCAAGGCAATCAGAATCAATATCGGCCTCAAGAACCTCAACAACAATACAGACCACCTCAGGCTGAACAATCATCTAGCTTTGAGAAGATTATGAAGAGAATTATGAATGACCAACTTGCTTTCAATCAAAAAATAATGGCTGATCACCATGCCCAAGCAGCAGCAATGAGAAACATGGAACGTCAATTGGGGCAACTTGCCAGTTCCCAAAATATCAGACCAATAGGAGCTCTTCCTAGTGATATTGAGCCTATTCCTAAGGCTCAAGTCAATGCAATTACCTTGAGAAGTGGAAGAATACTAGAAAAAGCTCCAAAAACAAAGAAGAATACAGCTCATCCTGGGGAGAATTAGTTCCTAAGCCAGTTGAGGGGAATGAGAAAGAAGATAAAGGACCCGAGCCAGTAATTGAAACAACTCCACCACCTCCGTTTCCACAAAGACTGCAGAGGCAAAAAGATGATGCTAAGTATAAGAGATTCCTAGATATGTTGAACCAAGTGAGTGTGAATTTGCCTTTGGTGGAAATTTTGCAAGAAGTGCCTAAGTTTGCGAGGTATCTCAGAGATATTGTGGCAAACAAAAGAAGACATGCAAAGTTCGAAATAGTAGCACTTACTGAAGAGTGTAGTGCCAGAGTTCAGAGTAAACTTCCTCCTAAGTTGAAGGATCCTGGGAGTTTCACAATTCCTTTGTCTTTTGGAAAACAAGAAGTTGGTAGACCCTTGTGTGATTTAGGGGCTAGTATAAATTTGATGCCATCTTCTTTGTTCAAGAAACTCGGATTGTGGGTTCTTATACCTACCAAAATCACCTTATAGTTAGCAGATAGGTCGCTAATTATGCCGGAAGGAATTATTGAGGACGTGCTAGTTCGAGTGGGAAAGTTTATTCTTCCCGTTTATTTTATTGTGCTTGATTACAAGGCAGATGAGGAACTGCCAATTATTTTGGGGTGACCATTCTTAGCTACTGGTGGAGCAATTATTGATGTGAGGGCAGGGAAGTTAAAAATGAGATTTAACAATGAAGAAGTCACTTTTAATGTGTACAAGGCACTTAAACTCCCAAAGCATTATGAGGACCTGTGCATGATTACTGTGGTCGACATGAAGGGGATAGAGTAGAGTCCTTATGTGAATGACAGGGATCCAGAGGAGGTGGTGTTACAAGCTGAGGGTGTAAAGATAATTGAGAAAAGAACCAGAGATGAAAAAGGAGACACGTTAAGAGCGTGCAAAAAGGCTAGGCTTCACGGGAGAAAGAAGAAGAGAAAGCGCCCAGCCTGAGCAGAGTAGCAGAGTCGTGCCACGACTATAAATAAGGCGCTTGTTGGGAGGCAACCTAGCCTGTATATCTTTTCATTATTTTTTAGTGTCAGTTTTATGTTGTTTTTATTTTGCAGAGTAGGGGAAGTCTGAGTACCCAAAAGTTGAAGCTGAGTGGCATGTTTGAGCTTAAGTGTGGGGTCATCCCGACTCTCAAGATTGAGAATCATGTCCGAGCTAGTCCCGAGAGGGTCTCAGGGAGTATTTCTCACCATTGTTTTAATGTTTTTCTTTGTGATCATACAAAGAGCAATATGCATAACATAAGTGTGGGATGGGGAAAATACTTTCTGAAGTGTAATTGTATAAAATTATTGTTTTTTTTTTAGAAAAATCTCGGACTTTTCCCAACGATGGATCTGTTGGAAAATTCTCTCGAGGGATAAAGTCCGATTTGAAAACACCAAAAAGATTTTTTTATTTTTTTTGTAGGATAGTTAGGTAGTATCCCTTGGTTTTACTTTGGGCACCAGTTCTTTTCCAAGGGTGTAACTTGAACTGGGTACTTTAAAATTATTTTTTTTAGAGTAGTTAGGAAGAAACTGAGTAACTTAGAGATACCCACTGACATGTTTGGTGTCGGCATATTAGGATATGACATACATGCTACTTTCCCTTATATTTGGTTTGACATGTGATGCCCTAGTAAAAATAAATAGCCTATTTTTGGACGTCTCAGCTCAGTTGTTTGACTTGTATGCTACATAGTGTGATATTGCTTAATTCTCTCAATTTTGTGTGCTTGCTTGACTTGAGAGTTGAAAGAAACCGTTGTGATTGAGTCATGTGCAATGTGTGAGTGAGGTTAAGTGATTTTTTATGCTATCCTGTGTAGTCTAGAACTTGCCCCGTGTGTTAATCGAAGCGAAATTGTAGGTTATGCTGGTCTAGGAGATGACGTAGGAATTTTCTTGCTTGATCATGGATGTGCTTGTCACATAAGAATTAAATTTTCCATTTCTAGCCCCTTTGAACCTTTAGACCTTTTCTTTGGTACCCACATTACAAGTCGTACCCCTATTTTGTTCTTAAAATTGAGATTTTTGCACCTTTTCCTCCTAAGGCACTTAGCCGCTAAAAGAAGTAAGGTGAGATATTGGGGAGTAGCTTTTGAGTGGAGCAATGGAAAGGCCATTGGTGCACTAAAAATTGTATTCAAAAGTCACTAGCCATTGAATCTTCATGTATGGAGTGTGTGTAGGAAAAAAAATGAAAGTAAAACTATGTACAAAAATATACACACCTCCAATTTTTATTAATTTGTGCTAGTGAAAATATAGAAGTGCTTAATAAAAAAAAAAGGGGCTATGTTGAATATGAATTGTGGCAAGGGAATTAGTTGAGAAGAATATGTGTTGATTGGTGAAGGTAGTGTATTAAAGTGATTAGGAGGGTTAGTCACTATTCCTAAATATATCCTACCCGTCCCTTAGCCTACATTTCAACCTAAAAAGTCTTAATTGATCCTAGATTTGGCTAACTTGAATTAATGGAGATCTATACTACGGGCAAGTTTATGGTACGATCACGGGATGCATATGAATTCTTTGTGAGAGTGAGTGAATTTTTTCAATTGTGTGATGTCCTTAAATTATGTTCAAAAGAATATTTGAATGCGTGGACTAGTTATATTCACTCTTTTGTTGTTGGTGAGCGCACATGATCTCATGAACGATTGGTAATGTTGTAAACTTTCTTGTTGGGTAGGTGCGTGAATTGAGAGGGCTTAGTGGTTGCAAGTTGAATCTTGAGGTTGGGTGGTTGCAATTAGGTTGTTGGTATGATTGATTAAATTGTTATACTTGGGCATGTTTAAAGAAGGGAGAGAATGTGAAATTTTGTATGTTCATACTTGATTACCGGTATAGATCATAGTTAAGGGGTAAGGTGTGTGATTGAAAATTAAAATACTCCTTGATAATGAACTTGGTACGTGTTGAAGGGTAGTAGATTATCCCTTTGCTCGAGGACGAGCAAGAGTCTAAGTGTGTGGTGTTGATGTTTAGCTTAAAGTGTATATATTCTATGTATATCGCCTCATATTTTACTTTTATTTCGTGAGTTTTAGATGATAAATATGATGATTTATATTAATTTGAAGTGTTTTTATTTGAAAGAATGATTCGGGATCAATCGGGGGTGAAACACGTGAAATCAGAGCAAAAATGGAAAATCAGAAAACCCGAAATTTGGGCGCCACATGCAGCGCTGGGCGCCACCTATGGCGCTGGAGGAAATGAGTATTTTATGGGCAACACCCTGGTGGGCGTTGGGCGCTGGCCAGGGCGCCAGTTACGGGGAATTTTCCTGTTTTGCCCGGGATAAGGTTATTTCGGCCCAAACCCTACCCAACACGTATAAAAGCAAGTCTAAGCTTATTTTTGAAGGATCATGCCACTTTGGAGAGAAAATCACACGGGATCATTAGGAAGCAAAGGATTATCAGTTTTCTTCATCTTATTATAGTATTTTCAATTTATGCAGCACTTATGCAATTGTGTTATTTTAGAATGAGTGGCTAAACACCCATTGTTTTGGGGTTGTGGTTTAGCCATGAATATTGTGATTCGACATTAATTTAACCTTGATTATAGTTCACTCAATATATGGTTTTTTCTTCAATTCTGCATTTAATTACTTAATTGTCTGGCCAGCAGTTAGGTTCTATATACTATCTATGTTATGCTTGGGAAAGCCGTATATAGATTAGAGAAGAATTGAGGAGATCGCGATCTTAACCCTTCAGGGGAGCGGATTTGTGGTTAGGATAGGAATATACCTAGTAACCATGCTTAATTAAACATCGTAATCTTAGTGCGTTCTAATAGATTAATTTCATAGGAATATAGGCGTTAATCTATTGAGAATAGGAGAGTAGTGCTTCGAGAGAAGGCTATGAGAGCAATTATCGATTAATTTGCAACCATGAGTTAATTATATGAAAGGGAGAGTTAATTAGAATGAAATATGAGTGGTGAATTGATCACTACCCTGGAATATTTGTCTCTATTGAATACACACAACAATACTCTCGTTACTTAATAATTAGTTCTTTCATAGAATCGTATTATAAATTAGTTACATTCCTTGATTTTATTTTGGCTTGATTAAATAACAATTAGAGTGATTAAGCAAGTGGTTTACGCAAGTCCCTGTGGGTTCGACATTCGATTTAACATTATATTATTTGCTACGACCACGTATACTTGCATGGGCGTTCGGGACCAACAAACTGTCCAAGAAATCCTGGTGATCCTCTGATGGTGCACCAGTAAATGTAGTAGAAAAGAGCTTGGTCAACCGGTCCAATCTTTACAAAGCATCGGCTGACATGGCTGCCCCCTCAACTTCCTGTGCCACAAACCCGGCTGAGCTTCTCCAGCCTCCTGAGGTGCTGGAGTCTGGAACTGAGGAGCTAGCTGCTCTGGTGTGCGGGTAGCAGTTGTCTGGGTCCCTCCCCCAGCCTGAGAGACGGCTGGTGCAGTAGGAAGAAGATGAGCCTGAGACACGCTCTCCATAAGGCCAACTAAACGGACCAGAGCGTTCTGAAGAACCGGGGTGGAAATGAACCCCTCTGGGACCTGAGCTGGTCCGACTGGAACTGCCTGAGCAGGAATCTCACCGGCAAAGTCTACCTGTGGGTCCTCTACTGGCGCTGCTGCTCTAGTCTGAGCCCTGGCTCTGTCTCGGTCTCTATCACGGCCTCGGCCCCTCGTAGGAGCTGCAACAGAAGGATCGGGCTACTAATCGGTAGATGAGGAAGCACGCATTCTCACCATCTGCGAGAGAATAGAATAGAAAATCAGTTTGCATTTACATTTCAAACCGCAAGACAGAGAAGAAGAAATGTGAAGTTATTCCTAACCTTGCATCCCATGGGGGATAAGTAAAGACGTCTCCGTACCGATCCCTAAGACTCTACAAGTATGTCCGTGAATTGTGAGACCTAAGAAACCTAGTGCTCCGATACCAACTTGTCACGACCTGAAATTTCACCTTCGGGCCGTGATGGCATCTGACGTTGAACCCGCTAGAAAAGCCAATGTTACTGGTTATTCTGATTTATTACTTTGTTATTTAGAATTTAAAAAGTGATATACACGAACAAATAGAAATAAGAATGCAGAAGATAAGAAATTAAACAACTTAAATAATACATCTTACGAAATTTCCTTAAACATACCCCCAGAATTGGTTTCACAATTTCACGAACAGTCTAAGATTTTGCTAAATACAATAGTCTGAAATAAGTGAATACAACTGTCTTAGTTTTACGGAATAAGACAGAAAATAAGGAAAAGGATAAGAGGTGACGCCAAGGCCTGCGGACGCCTGCAGGACTACCTCGGTGTCGCCGTGGACTGAAGGATACTCCCCCACTCAATGTCCACTAGGTCCGGATCCATAATCTGCACAACATAAAGAAGTG
Organism: Nicotiana paniculata; assembly: GCA_005239505.1. Taxonomy (NCBI): domain Eukaryota; kingdom Viridiplantae; phylum Streptophyta; class Magnoliopsida; order Solanales; family Solanaceae; genus Nicotiana; species Nicotiana paniculata. The sequence continues at coordinate 43,242 of ML355449.1, forward strand.
CAGGTGTATCATCAGTACAACTGACCCCATGTACTGAGTAAGTTCTAAACCTAACCTCGACGAAGTAGTGATGAGGCTAGGACACGACAAATAACAAAAACCTATGCAATTCAATAATATAAAATAAAAAGGACGACAGGAAATAAACAGTTAAGTACAAATACGGGGAAAACATGTTGGGGTACAAAGGGGAAACACTTATTGAGTAACATAACATGACAACCGTCTAGTATCAAAATAACAACAGAGAACAAACAAGTGCATAGCTTCACCCTTCGTGCTTTACTCTCATTCTCACCAAAACAAGTGCACGACATCACCCTTCGTGCTTTTACCTCGCAATATCATGGCACGACATTATCCTTCGTGCATTATCTCTCATATCATGGTTCGGCATCACCCTTCGTGCTCTTAAAATCACAATATCGGCACGACATTAACCGTCGTTCTATTAGATATAAATCATGGCACGTCATCACCCTTCGTGCTTTACACTCTCATCCTCACAATGCAATAAGTAAATACGCGGAATCACCCTTCTTGCTTTACACTATTCCTCACCCAAACAATAACCAGAACACAATTTGGCAAGGAAGAACCACAATACAGACCATAATTTTACAACATCCCGACAAGGGAACAATAACAGAAATATCACCATCCCAGCATGGGACACAGCTATAACCAATCTCACTGAATGTATAACATAACCAAATAATCCTCAACCGAATAACTAATCAGCAGTGTTCACAACCAAGTATTTCCAACAATTGAATAATCTCCAAAAATGAAATCTACTTCATAACACAGTGGATATCGAAGAAAAACACATATACTATAAGATATGACTCACAAGCATGCTTGATGACAAAGTATAGGTACTCGTCACCTCACCTATACATTGAACATGATAACAACACGTAGCACATATGACCCAACACCTATTCCCTCAAGCTAAGATTAGGCCAAACACTTACCTCGGCTCCTCTACCACCGCTTTTCCTCTCGAATTCTACTCTGAAACAATCGTATCTAGACATAATCGACTCAATAACATCAATAATTACTCAACAATTCAATTTCAATGCCTAATTATAGATTTCCCAACATTCTTCCAAAAAAATCCAAAATTCGACCCCGGGCCCGCTTGGTCGAAACACGAGGTTCGGACCAAAACCCGATCACCCATTCCCCCACAAGCCCGAATACACAATTTTTTTTGAAATATGACCACAAAACAAGGTCAAAGTCCCAAAAATTCGAAAAGACCTAACTCTACCCAAAACCCCAATTTCTACCCTTTAATCCATGTTTTTAGGCCTAGAATCTAATAGATATTGATGAAAAATGGAAGAAAACAATGTTAGAATCACCTACCTAAGAGGTTATGGTGAAGGAATTCTTCAAAGGTCGTTTATGGGGTTTGGAGAAGAAGAGGGTTTGTGAATTTTGGTAAAATCCCGTAATGGGTTCCGTTTTTTACACTTAAAATCACTAGGCGAAAATACACAGTGCGTTCGCGGCCAAAGCTTCGCGTTCGCACAGGTTTTTCTAGTTTACCCTCCGCGATCGCGCCCCAGCAGCTGCGTTCGCATTGGGCTTGCACCCCCAGCCCCCAGCCCTCCTTAACCCTCTACGTTCACGACCCCTACATACGTTCGCATAGGGTCACTGACCTAAAGGTCTTCGTTCACACCCAGTGGGTTGCGTTCGCATAGGTCTAATCTAATCTGACCCCCCCCCCCCCCNCCCCAGAACCTCCACAACCCTATGCGTTCGCACTTCATGGTGTGCGTTCGCACAGGGTAAATCCCTGGACACCAGCAACAACACTAAAACACCAGATTTTCTAAGGTTTTTTCTCTCCGGCACCTACCCGAAACTCGCCCGAGCCCTCGGGGTTCAAAACCAAATATACACCCAACCTCAAAAACATCTTACAGACTTATTCGAGTAATCAAACCACCCAAATAACATCATAAACATCTAATTAAACCTCAAAATCTATAGAAATTCTCAAAAACTTCATAAACTTCAAATTTAATTTTTTTATCTGAAACACGTCAAACCAAGTCCGTTTCTCACCAAATTTCACAGATAACACATATAAGACATATTGAACCTGCTCCGGGCTCCGGAACCATGGCCCGGTTTCACAAGTTTCACATCAAATCTCATTTTCAAAAAGCTTTATATTTCTCAGAAAATAATTTTCTTCAAAAATTCATTTCTCGGACTTGGCACCTCGTAATTTGATTCCGGGCATACGCCCAAGTCCCATATTTTCCTACGAACCTCCTGGACCATCAAATCACGGGTCCGTGTCCGTTTACCAAAAATGTTGACCAAAGTCAACTTTATTCAAATATAAACACAAAAATATAATTTTTATTAATTTTTCACATAACGGCTCCCCGGCGATACGTCGGGCTGCGCACGTAAATAGACGTGAGATATTGTCACGGCCCAAATTGGAGGATACCCAGGCCATACTTGCCGAGCACCAACGTACATTTTATCTAATGTTATTATTATCTTTAAGGGCCGACGAGATCAATATAATTGGTAGATATGGATTATGAACACCAAACAATGATAGATAATGGAATGAACATGGGATAACAAGACTGCCAAAAAACTACATATAAGTTAAGAGCTACCACGCTTCCATGAAAGAATATAACACAAAAATCATCTGACAAGGCATACCAAACTATACATAAGCCTCTAAAGGTGCATAAGTAATGCAACATAGTCGGAACAGGGCTCCGACATACCCATAATATCTATAACCAAAAAAGCATACCAAGACCACGGCAAGTCTGGAGAAGGAATCTCTCCTAGAGCCGCTGAACTAGAAAGCCTACTGTGGTGGGGGAATTGCGTCTACCTGTCTATCAGGACCTGCAACACGACATGCAACATCCACAAATAAAAAGGACGTCAGTACAAACATTGTACTGAGTATGTAAGGCATGTCAATATAAATATGAACAACAATGTAAAGAGAGGTAGAGAAGATACAACCCGTAACATATGAGTGCTTCTAAGAGACAGTAACATGAAATGCATGATACATATATACACATAATCTTTTAAAAACATTCGCCTCTGTGGGCATCATCATTATCGTATCAACATCCGCTTCTGTGGGCATCATCATCATCATATCATACTCGGCCTCAAAGAGAACTCGGTAAACCCAACTGATCTGTGGTTGAACAATAGGTGCCATACCCAGCCGACTAAAGTGTGGCTCGGTAGATTAAAATAGATACATATATATAATGCATGTAGTACTCATTGGAATCATGTTCTAAACATTTTGGAGTAACGTAAGTTCGATAGTCTCCGTACATATTTTTACGATTACCTCTTCATCAAGAATATTATAAGAATCAGGAAGTACCAACAACATTGGTAACATAAGAATAAGAGGAGCAACCTCAACATCAATTGTTCCATAATAAGGGAAACAATGCAAGTACTGCTAGCTTCTAAGAGTAGAGTATCTTTGGAAGCTCGTTCATTGCATTATGTACAATCAGAGTCGTGCAAAAGAAGGAAATGGAAAGCCTCACATACCTTGTATATATTTCCCCAAACTCAAGCTATTCAATTGTCACGACTCCTTAGTATACAATAAGAGAAACGGCACTATCGTTATCACTTAAGCGTCATAACTATTGTGTATCGACCACAACCTATTTTACGATGAAACGAAAAGCACCTCCCTTATATATATGACTTCACAAAAGTCAAAAAAATCACCAAACATCCTAAAAACATCAATAATAATCAAATTGAGCATCCCAAAACAGTCCACACACAACCTAATAACTTCATACATAAGACGACCACCGTAGTCGTGTGCAACGACCCGAAAATGTTACGACGAACGACCAGCCCACAACCCTACATCTATATGGTGTTTGTCCACACCCTTAATCTTACAAAACTCCACAATACAGTAGTAAAACACGCAGCCCAACAGCAACACAAAACAATCCGCAAAACAGTCCGCTACAAGTGAATAACTCGAACTTACGGCTTCCGATCACCGTCCCGTGAGTTCTTACAAGTATAAAACAAATTACCATGAATTTACAGAACAAAAAAATGGATGAAAGAGAGTGTTAAACTCACCTTACTTGCTGGATAACTCAGCCCCTATCTTGGTTCTTCAAACTCTATGGTTTACCCCCAATTTGAACTTGAAAGAGAGGGAAAATCAATTAGGGTTTGTGGATAACTTTTGGGAGGATGTTTGCACGGGTTTAGGTCTGGTTATTTGTGAAATATAATGAGGAATATATTTCAGGAGATAAACATTTTAATGGTCTCTTTGAATGACCCGAAATTGCCTGTTTTTGGGCTATCATTTAACCAAGTAGGTGACCCACCTACTTGTCACCTAGCAGCTTGTGCAGTCTCGCGAAAATGTCTATATTTCTCTACTCCAATGTCGTATTGATAAGAGGTTTAATGAGTTTGAAACTAGACTCATAGATATTCAATTTTGTGGGTAGATAATCCTGTAATTCCAAGTATATTGGGAGAAAAACTTAATAACAGTTTACCTAAAGTTTAAGTAAAACTATGAACCTAAGTTGCGACAACTCTTGTCGACTTTTGTTTCATAACTCGTTTGACTTCAAGACTATGATACGGATGTTATATGATTCAAATACCTTAAAACACGAATTCATGAGAATATCAAGCACCCCTAGGTTTACCCAAAAATACGAGTTACAACATCCTTGATTCGTTTAACTTCTAATACGTGTTAATCACTTTTATACAATCTTGTATCATTTAAGATCAATAGGATTAACTTATTATCATCTCAAAGATAATCTCTTCGCATGTTTACATCGATTAACTTATGCCATAAGACAACGTACGTGAATATGGTTTGTAACACCCTTCCCCCAGGATCATTCGTCCTCGAATGTAAGTGTTTAGGGGGAGCCTAACTCATCGTGGATTCCAACAGAAATTTCCGGCCCATTTTCCCATATAAAATGGATACTAGACAAACTTACAAGCAGTTAAACCAAACCTATTTCCATTCAAGTCTACGCAAAGAATTATGGATATGTACACTATCTGCATCTCACCATTGTGTATTAAGGAAGAGTACTCTCAAGCTATTTCTTACCTCATAGAGCTGTTTCATCTTCTAATGCGTCCTGCATCCCCTCGGCATCCTTGTTATCTTGAATCTGGAACAAGTAACGGTATTTAGACTTCATATGCTCCTCTACTTCCCAAGTAATTTCTTCATTGTTCTTGTTCCTCCACAATACTTTGACGGAAGCTACATCCTTTGTTCTTAGCTTGCAGACTTGTCGATCTAATATAGCTACTGGCACTTCTTCATATGATAGATCTTTTGTAACTTGTACATCTTTGATAGGGAAGACTCGAGAAGGGTCTCCAATACATTTCCTTAATATAGATACATGGAATACCGGGTGGACAAATTCCAATTCAGATGGGAATTCAAACTCATAAGAAACTTGTCTAATTCGTCGGAGAATTTTGTACGGACCGATATACCGTGGACTCAACTTACCCTTCTTCCCAAAAGCATAACACCCTTCATCGGCGAGATCCTCAGGAAAACCCAATCATTAACCTCGAACTCCAAATCACGACGTCGGACATCAGAATAAGACTTTTTCCTGCTTTGTGTCGTCCTTAGCCGCTCTTGTATCAATTTCACCTTCTCAATGGCTTAAGGAATCAAATCTAGCCCATATAGTTCTGTTTCACCGACTTCGAACCATCCAAGTGGTGATCTAAATCTCCTTCCGTATAGTGCCTCCTACGGGGCCATTTTAATACTAGAATGATAGCTATTGTTGTAGGAAAATTCTACAAGTGGAAGATGGTCATCCCAATTCCCCTTGAAATCCAGAACACATGCTCGTAGCATATCTTCAAGTGTTTGAATGGTACGTTCAGCTTGTCCGTCAGTCTGTGGATGGAATGCAGTGCTGAGATTCACTTGTGTGCCTAAACCCTTCTGAAAAGACCTCCAAAAGTTAGCCGCAAATTGCGCTCCTCGGTTTGATATAATAGATATCGGTACACCATGAAACCTAAAAATCTCCTTCATATACAACTTTGCATAATCTTCAGCTGTGTAAGTTGTCTTAACTGGCAGAAAATGGGCACATTGTTTAAGTCGGTCAACTATCACCCATATGGAGTCAAACTTATGATAAGAGCGAGGCAATCCAATAATGAAATCCATAGTAATCACCTCCCATTTCCAGGTCGGAATCTGTATATTCTGAAGCAATCCATTGGGTTTCTGATGTTCGATTTTTACATGTTGACAATTAGGACACTGGGCTACAAATTCTGCAATAGACTTCTTCATGTTATCCCACAAATACTGCTCCTTAACATCATGATACATCTTTGTAGAGCGGGGATGGATGGAATATCGGGATTGATGAATCTCAATCATAATCTTCTCTCTCAACCTTTCAACATCAGGCACACATAGACGGCCCTGGTATCTCAGTTCCCCATCCGCTCTGATCTCAAAAGCCGTAATTTTACACTGTTGAATTCTCTCTCTCAATCGTACTAAGGTAGGATCTTTATATTGTTGTGCTTTTACCTCGGCTACCAAAGATGATTCTGATGTATTATGTACAGTAACCCCTCTTTCATCAGAGTCTAAGAATCTAATTCCCATATTCGCTAGTTGATGAAGCTCATTAGTCAACCCCTGTCTACTTGCCTTAATGTGTACTAAGCTTCCCATTGACTTACAACTGAGAGCGTCTGCCACAACATTGGCTTTACCGGGATGGTACAATATTTCGACATCGTAATCTTTCAGTAATTCAAGCCACCTACGCTGCCTCAAATTCAACTCCTTCTGCTTGAAGATGTATTGTAAGCTCTTCTGATCTGTGTAGATGTCAACATGGACGCCGTATAAGTAGTGCCGCCATATCTTCAAAGAATATATTACTGCAGCCAATTCCAAATCATGGGTCGGGTAATTCTTTTCATGCTTCTTCAATTGTCTTGATGCATAAGAAATCACTTTCCCATGTTGCATCAATACGCACCCCAAACCTATACCTGAGGCATCACAATATACCACATAACCTTCTGTTCCTTCTGGTACAGTGAGCACTGCCGCATATGTCAATCGATTCTTTAACTCCTGAAAACTTCGTTCACAAGCGTCAGACCACTGGAACTTAGTAGCTTTCTGTGTTAACCTAGTAAATTATGATGATATAGAGGAAAACCCTTTTACAAATCGCTTATAATATCCTGCTAGCTCCAGGAAGCTGCGGACTTCTGATGGTGTTCTAGTTCTCGGCCAATTCTTTACTGCATCGATCTTTTGAGTGTCGACACTAATACCCTCATCAGATATCACATGGCCAAGGAATGCTATTGAGTTCAGAAAAAATTCACATTTGGAGAGCTTAGCATATAACTTACGATCCTGAAGCGTCTGTAATACTATCCGCAAGTGGCCCGCATGTTCCGCCTCCGAACGAGAATACGCCAAAATTTCATCAATGAATACGATCACGAACACATCAAGATAGGGGCTGAATACAATATTCATGATATCCATAAAAGCTGCTACGGTATTTCTTAGCCCAAACGACATCACCAAGAACTGAAAATGCCTATATCTTGTTCGGAAGGCCGTCATTGGAATATCCTTCTCCTTAACCCTGACCTGATGATACCCTGAATGTAAGTCAATCTTGGAAAAATACTTGGCACCCTGGAGTTGGTCAAACAGGTCGTCAATCCTTGGAAGTGGATACTTTTTCTTTATAGTAAACTTATTCAACTGTCGATAGTCGATACATATCCGTCGACCCGTCTTTCTTCCGCATGAACAGGACTGGCGCACCCCAAGGTGAGGTGCTAGGCCTAATGAAGCCCTTATCCAGCAAGTCCTTCAACTGCACCTTCAACTCGCGCAACTCTGTCGGGGCCATCCTATATGGAGGAATAGATATGGGTTGAGTGTCAGGAAATACATCAATGCTAAACTCAATCTCCCTTTCAGGTGGAAGGCCTGGAAGTTCATATGGGGAAACATCTGGAAATTCATTGACCACGAGGAATGATTGTAGAGTGGGAGGCGTTGTCTCTGCATCCCTAACGCGAACGAGATGGTAAATTGACCCTTTTGAGATCATCTTCCTTTCCTTAAGATAGGAAATAAAACTACCTTTCGGCGTAGCAATGTTCCCTTTCCATTCGATGGTGGGTTCATTAGGAGATTGAAACCTAACCATTTTCGTACGACAATCAACATTTTCATATCATGAGGCCAACCAGTCCATTCCCATTATCACGTCGAAATCAACCATTTCAAATTCAAATAAATTCGCCGAGGTTTGACGACTACAAATCATCACTGTGCAACCTTTATATACCCTTCTAGCAATCACAGAATCTCCTATCGGAGTAGATACAGCAAGTGGTTTACTTATCAATTTAGGTTCAACGCCAAACTTATTAGTCACAAAAGGTGTAACATATGATAATGTAGATCCTGGATCAATCAACGCATATACATCGTAAGAAAACACAAAAAATATACCTGTAACAACATCCTGAGACAACTCGAGATCTTGTCGACCTACTAGAGCGTAGGTTCGATTTTGAGCACCACTCGAACGCGGCACTGCACCTCTACCTCTACCACGACCTGTCGACTGCTAAAAACCCCGTGTTGGAGGTCGAACTAATAAGGAAGAACCAGACACAGATGCAGTTGGCTGAGCCATACCACCACCTTCTTTATTAGGACAATCCCACTTCATATGGCCAGGCTGTCCGCAAGAGTAGCACGCATCAAAACCTTGACGGCACAGTCCAAAGGGGGCCTTGCCACACTGATCACAACGAGGTGTTGGGAGTCTCGTTTGACTAGTATCCCTATGATATTGCGAGCCTGATGCCCGCGAACTCTGACCTGGACAAGAATAGGTAAATCGATCATACTGAGGCCTCTGAAATTGTGGAGGAGCACTAGCTACAGGTGGCGCCGAACTCCTCGAAAACTGGGGCCTAACACTACCTCTGAAGTCATGAGAATACCTTACAAACCTCGCCCTCTTATGCTGGCCCATATCCTGCTCCCTATCTTCCCTTTCCTGGTGCTTACGATCCTCTAGGGTCTGAGCATAAGCCTGAATACGGGAAATATCCATGCCATCCACCAAGGAGGCTGTCGTGCACTCATTTATCAGATGTGGTCCCAACCTGTTCACAAACATATGCACCCTATCACTCATCTCGTCCACCATATGAGGAGCATACCTTGCTATAGAATCAAACTGCATGCCATACTCTCGCACACTCATATTACCTTGTCTAAGGTTCAAAAACTTATCAGCTCTAGCTCGTCGTATCTCAACGGGCAAATATTGACGAAGAAAGGCCTCAGAAAATTCCTTCCACACAGCTGGAGGGGCATTCAGACCCCTGGATATTTCCAAACTATCATACCAGAAAATCGCTAAATCCCGTAACCGATATGAAGCAAACTCTACTGCCTCTGTATCTGTAGCATGCATAACCCGTAGTGTACGATGAACCTGGTCAATAAAAGTCTGTGGGTCCTCCTTGGGTTCTGATTCGGTAAACACTGGTGGGTCTAGATTAATAAAATCACGAACTCTCGTACTATCTGGTTTATCAATAGCGCCGGTATCCTGCCTCTGAGCCTGAGCAGCTACCAAGCTACTCAACAACTGCACCACACTCCGCATATCCTGCTCTGTAGGGCCAGACGGAGGAACTGGTGTTGCTGGGTTTCTCCTAATATCCTCTATATGAGATGGCATCTCACTCTGAGCCTCACTTTGGCCTACTCTGGCTTGAGGCACCTGACCGGTACCCTCTCCTGCAGCTATATCAAGTCTTCTAATAATCGATTGCTTCCTAGTCGAAGGCATCGCTGAAAGAAAACAAGGTTAATATTAGATACAATACTAAGGACTCAACTCTACGCACGATCTAGATTTAGGAAGAAGGTAACAACCCTAGATGTCACGTAGTTTCCTGATTATAAATGTGGCGTGCTACACATCAATAATCAAGAATCTACTAGACACGGCTCACAGACAACCCCTAGGACGGACTTGCTCTGATACCAAGTTTGTCACGACCCAAACCGGAGGATCATGACTAGTACCCGGGCCATACTTGCCGAGAACCAACGTACATTTTATCTAATCTTCTTATTATCTTTAAGGGCCGACGAGATCAATATAATTGGTAGATATGGATTATGAACACCAAACAATGATAGATAATGGAATGAACATGGATAACATGGGATAACAAGACTGCCAAGAAACTACATATAATTTAGGAGCTACCACGCTTCCATGAAAGACTATACAATAAAAATCATCTGACAAGGCATACCAAACTATACATAAGCCTCTAAAGGTGCATAAGTAATGCAACATAGTCGGAACAGGGCCCCGACATACCCATAATATCTATAACCAAAAATGCATACCAAGACCACGACAAGTCCGGAGAAGGGATATCGCCTATAACCGCTGAACTGGAAAGCCTACTGTGGTGGGGGAACTGCATCTACCTGTCTATCAGGACCTGCAGCACGACATGCAGTGTCCACAAATAAAAAGGACATCAGTACGAATAATGTACTGTGTATGTAAGGCAGGTCAATATAAATATGAACAATAATGTAAAGAGAGGTAGAGAAGATACAACCTGTAACATCTAAGTGCTTCTAAGAGACAGTAACATGAAATGCATGATACATATATACACATAATCTTTTAAAAACATCCGCCTCTGTGGGAATCATCATTATCGTATCAACATCCGCTTCTATGGGCATCATCATCATCATATCATACCCGGCCTCAAAGAGGACTTGGTAAACCCAACTGATCAGTGGTTGCACAATAGGTTCCATACCCGGCCGTCTATAGTGCGGCTCGGTAGAGTAAAATAGATACATATATATAATGCATGTAGGACTCATTGGGATCATGTTCTGAACATTTTGGAGTGACGTAAGGTCGATATTATCCGTATACATTATTAGGATTAACTCTTCATCAAGAATATTATAAGAATCAGGAAGTACCAACAACATTGATAACATAAGAATAACAGGATCAACCTCAATATCAATTGTTCCATAAGAAGGGAACAATGCAAGTACTGCTAGCCTCTAAGAGTAGAGTATCTTTGGAAGCTCGTTCATTGCATTATGTACAATCGGAGTCGTGCAAAAGAAGGACAGGTATAGCCTCACATACCTTGTATATACTTCCCCAATATCAAGCTATGCAATTGTCACGACTCCTTAGTCTACAATAAGAGAAACGACACTGTCGTTATCATTTAAGCGTCATAACTATTGTGTATCGACCACAACCTATTTTATGATGAAACAGACAACACCTACCTTATATATATGACTTCACACAAGTTAAAACAATCACCAAATAGCCCAAACAACATCAATAATAATCAAATTGAGCCTCCCAAAATAGTCCACACACAACCTAATAACTTCATACATAAGACGATCACCGTAGTCGTGTCAAACGACCTGGAAATGTTACGACGGATGACCAGCCCACAACCCTACATATATATGGTGTTTCTCCACACCCTTAATCATCCAAAACTCCGCAATACAGTAGTAAAACACGCAGTCCAAGAGGGTATTATGGGCCACGCCATGGTTGCGACCAATTCTGATATTCCTGCTAGGCATACTAGTATCTGAGCCCGAAGGTTGTGCCATGGCGCTACAGTTGTACTGGTTTGGAGATACCTTGAAGCTTTTTACCAAGCCCCTTACCATTTATCCTTTTTAATCATATTAACATGCTCGATGCGATGGTAGGTTTCTCCACCTAACTTCCTTCTATTTTCTACACTTGGAACAGTCTGACTGGTGTAAATGGGGTTGCTCCCATCTCCATGGATGATCACTTCTTGATGGTTCCACTCAAAGTTTACCGCTTGGTGAAAAGTGGATGCGACAGCTCCAGCGGCGTGTATCCAAGGCCGTCCCAACAATACATTATAAGAGGCAGAGATGTCTAGCACCTGGGTTCAACGTCAACCCATGTAGGACCCATTTGTAAGCATAGGTTAGTTTCTCTGATCGTGGCCCTTTGAGACCCATGGAACACTTTCACATTCATATTCCCTACTCGTATCTCATGTAAACCCTTGCCCAACCTCTTCAGAGTTGTCAACGGGCAAATGTTGAGGCTGGATCCTCCATCTATCAAAACTCTGGCGATGAACTTGTCTTCACATTGCACTGTGATTTGCAGTGCCCTGTCGTGACTTAACGCTTCAGGTGGCAGCTCGTCCTCACGGAAAGTGATCTTATGGCTTTCACCTGCCCCACCATATTGTCCATTTCTCCAATAGTGATGTTGTTTGGCACATATGATTCATTCAACACCTTCATCAGAGAATTAATGTGTGCTTCAGAATTTTGCAATAATGAAAGGATGGATATCTGGGCGGGATTCTTGTTTAGATGATCAACGACAGAGTACTCCCTTGCCTGTACCTTTCTCCAAAGGGCATCTGGACCAGTCTCAATGACGGGCAGTTTGTTAGAAGCTTGCTTACTGGTTTCTCCTAAATGTTCAGGTGTATAAAACCTTCATGTTATGGTCATTCCTTGTGAAGCGTCGTATTCTTCTATCTTTGACTTTCCTTTATTCTATCCTTGGCCATATAATCCCAAGGTACAACATTGGAATCGAAGGGTGGTATTGATGCCACCATTACACTGAAAGGTGTGGCCACCTCTACTTCAAATGGACTGAGTGTTGCTGTAGGTGGTGTTACTTCTACTTCTAAAGGAACCAATGCGGCTACCTCTACTTCAACTGGCGGTTGTACGTGCACCACAATAGGATTGAGTGTGACTGCAGGTTTCTTAGGATCATCACCTTCTCGAATAAGCCCGATTGATCCCTCGGATCCCACTCTTCATCAGTTTCTATCACATTGATCCCTCCACCCCTATGATCTGGGAGAGGATTGTTGCGGACATTGGGTGCAGATTCCTTCGACTATATGACCTTATTATCAATCAGTGTTTGGATCTTTTCTTTCAAGGTGCGACACTCGTTAATAGTGTGTCCCTTCATGCTGGAATAATATGCATAGGTCTTATTTTGATTGACCTATTGAGATGAATTCTTCATTGCCACAGTGGTAATAGGGGTGACATATCCAGCAACTTTCAACCTTTCGTACAATTGGTCGATGGGTTCAGCAACGGCGGTGTACTATCTAGGTGGTTTGCGGTCAAAATTAGGCCTGTGTTTTTGGTAGTTTGGACGAGTTGGAGGTGACTGATAATAGGATGGTTGGGTATTATAGGTGTGGTAGGAGGTAACAGGTTGGGAATATCTAGGAGGTGATGATTGGTAGGTGGGTGCAGGTGTTTGGTATACAAATGGAGTTTTCGAGCCTTGGGCAACCATTATTGTTCCCACTTTTTTTTTTGATATACCGCCTGATTGTAATGCTTTATTCGTGGTCTGCAGTGCCTAAAATTTTTTCACCATTCCACTTTTAATACCTTCCTTGATCCTTTCTCCGAGCTTGATGATATCAGAGAAATTATGATTCTCAATAACCATTAGCCTTTCGTAATATTGCAGATCCTGTGCCCTGAAAAAGAACTTGTTCATCTGATCCTCATCTAACGCCGACCTGACTTTCGCTGCTTCTGATCTCCACTGAATAGCATACTCGCGGAAGGTCTCAGTTGTCTTCTTCTTGAGATTCTGGATGTAGAAAACATCTGGTGCATTCTCTGTGTTGAATCTAAACCTGTCCATGAAATCTGACGCCATGCTCAACAAATTAGCCCATTTTTTGGGATTATGGCTTATGTACCAAGACAAGACTCCAGTAAGGCTTCTCATAAACAACTTCATGTTAATCCTTTCGTCTTTTCCAACCCCCACGAGCTTGTCACAATAAGTTCTCAAATGAACCTTGGGGTCGCCCGTTCCATCAAACATTTCAAACTTGGGAGGTTTGTAACCCTCTGGAAGTTCCACATCCAGATTTACGCACAAATCCTCGTAGTTCAGACCTTCAATACCTTTGCCTCCGTCAATACCCTAAACTCGGCTCGTTAGTTTCTTGAGCTCCTCAGCCATGATCTTGATGAGCATGTCCTACTCATCGGATTTTGGTGTATAAGAGATTGGTTGAGTGGAGTGAGTTAAGGCTTCTATGTATATAGGGTTGTTCTGGTGAATGCCAGGAGTTTGAGAGTAGTGGTGATCATTGGTGGAGTTCTGGGGTTCGGGAATAGGTTGCGGTGTGTTCTAAGGAGTGTGATAGGTGATTTGTGGGTATTGAGTAGGGAGATGTTGATTTTGAGGAGGGGTTGTATACTGGTGAGGTGCGGGAGGATTCTGCGGGCATTTGTTGGGTGTGTTCTGAGGTGGTGCAGGGTTTTGGGTGTCTGGGACATTCAATGTGAGGGAGAGATTCACCAAGTTATGGACCTGCTCAAACTCACCCTGTAGTTCAAGTATCTTCTGCTCAAGCCGTAAAACCTAATCATTTGGGGCCTGAGTTCCCCGACCATCGGAAGTTTCCACATTTTCAAAATGTGCAGTGTTGTCATTCATATCATCTATTTTAGCTTTCCCTTTGCCTTTCGGTACACTTGGAGGAGGAGAAGCTGGAGGGCCTCTGGATCTGGGATGAGGGTCATTCTCTTAGGGTGATGAAAGGCTATGTGATCATTCCATGGCCTATGTGGAAACTCTTGGTGGTATCGACCTCTCTGGAGGTGTTCTAGAAACCAAACCTGTAGCAGCAGATTACTACCCGGAAGTGTTTGAACTCTTTCTAGTAGCGATCCAAGGCCCGATATATGTCTGCTATAATCATAGGGACGATAGTATATGTTTGCCCCTCGATTCCTTCCATTAGAGTTCTAGTTACCATGGCTAGTCTGGTGTGAATCTTGTCTCCTTTGGTTGGAAACACAATCATACCCAGGAAACATGCGACGAACACAAAAACCCTACGGTCAGTCCAACCCAGGGAGGTGATCGAAAATTCGTCTCGAAAGGTACAATGGGATATTCTATGACCATATCGTTCATAGAGGTAGTCAAAGGGTATGTAGGACTTCTTCAGGCACTCCAAAGCGTCGTTCCTTATCAAACTCATCATTTTCAGAAACCCCTTATTGGTACGATTATCCGGTACCAATAAACCAGGACTGTCCCAAGGTAATCCAGAGAATCCCCCTATCTCCTCCAAGAGAGGGGTCATTTCTATGTTGCCAAAACGGAACACAGACCTTTCTCCATCCTAGAACATAGTGGCCACTTCGATCAACATATTATTTGGTTGGACGTCCAATAAAGAGGGTAAGTTTCCGAGGACCCTTTTCACATGGTCTTTGTCTCTTGGTGAAAGGTTCTCCCACTAATCCAGCAACAATGGTGGTATTCTTTGGACCATACCGAACTTGGGACTTCGTGCCTCATTTTATGCAAAACAAATAAGGTTAGACCCTTCCCCCCTCCAGATTTGACTACTTATACATTAGTGATTAGCATATTGGCATTTATTTCCCAAGTTAATGCACAGATCGTTGTTGCGTCCATTAGGATTATGGAAACCCCGGTGGACTTTTGGAAAAGGCTTTTCCTAAAGGGTTTATGTGGATAACATATTAACCATGGCTAGGTTTGACCATGATGCATGTACAATAAATCAGAGTAAGGTTTCTATACAGGTCTAGACTGGTACCCTCAAGCGGACAACTTGAGGGGGAAAGGCACAGAACTGTCCACTGCACCGCTGATCGACTAGTTTTAGCGCAAATAAGCCTTTTCGAATTCAAAGGGATGATATATAGAAAGAGCGCAAACACTCATCAAGCGTTGCTATGGTATTGATTACGCACGAGTGGAATATGAGGTTGAGCATGATTTATGCAACTGAAAATACCACGTTGTCACGTATTTTCACGTTAAAAATAATATATGCGGTATTTAATAATTGAAAAAACATTTTGAAAAAAGAAAGAAAACAAAGAGACAAGTCAGTTTCCATAATAAAGAGTAATAAAACAAGAAAAAGAAATCGTAAAGGCTTAAAAAAGTAGGCAAATAGATTCACATAAAGTGGGAAAGGGAAAGGGTGTGCAAATATAAAAGAATAAATCATGCTTAAAGACTAATTCACAAAAATCAAATTCGTCATGGTAAAAGCCTAGGTATGTGCCCAGCAAAGTCGCCATGCTGTTGCGCCCCTTTTTCTCGTGAAATCGGGTTTTGACATTTTGAGACAACTTCTTTAAATGGGTATTAAAAGAGAAGAGTCGCCACCTAACTATTTTAAGGTGCGTTAGGGCACCTATTTGCAAATGACTCTGTTTGACTAGTTTGCATCACCAGAGATGGGGTAAGGTCTCAAATTATCTCGAGGGGAAGGTGTTAGGCACCCCTAGAAGTCTACAACAGTGGATCCCAGCCGAATTTAACTTATGGGAATTAGTCTTTAAAGGAAAATAAAGCAATTCAGACAACTATTATTTTAAAACAGGAATTAAAAGGGGTCCCTGGTTTTTTAGCCTATAAGATCATTTCCATGCAATACTTACTAACTTTCCCCAGGTTGGGCTTCTAAACATAGTATTATCGCACATGTCATCATCTTCTTTACTACCCAATTACTATCTTTCAGTTGTTACCTAAGTGTTCTAGTAGCTCTTAACTCGTGTCTTACGCGTGCACTACTCGTCCCTTTCCTATGGTCCTGTAGGTGTTTAGGACCTCTATTTATAGTGGTTCTAGACTAACCTAGGTTGCTTAAAATGAGAAAAATCTAGGCGACAAACAAACTTCAAATAGGACTGTCACAGAAGAACAACTAAAGGCTCATGTTAACCTCCACAAATAGTCAACAAATGCACGCAGTTCAATCAGCAAATTTCATTAATTTAGGATCCTATAGGCAGGATATCTAGATGAGTGGAAATAGAATGTAGAGAAGCATTTTGTTTAAGGCGAGCATCAGGACATATCAATTTGCCTATTGATTTTGATTAAGTTCTGAATCTGGGTAAATTTCCAGCAGCAAGAGATCACAGTTTTAGGCCCAGAATGCTTAATAAACCTACAGGTTTTCCTAAGTGATAACTAGAACAAAATCTTATAGGCATTGTATCTACAACTGTTAATTATAGACCTATAACAATGAGTTACTGATTTTAACAGACATGTTTTTATCTCTTTAGATCCTATAAGCACTCTTTCTACTTTTGAAGAATTAGTTAACTCCTATAGGCATGATTTCTAAGTGTTGAAACTGATTCCAAGCATGATTCCTAAACTTACAACTCATTTACCCTATAGGCATGATATATATTAGTTTAAATCCTAAAGACATGATTTCTAGGTTTTGAAACTGATTCCTTTTATTCCTGTAGGCATGGTATCTAAGTTGAAACTAATTTTTTATTTCCTATAGGCATGATATCTATTAATCATATTAGGCGGAATTTTAAACCAAATTGCCAGGAAAGTTTATTAGCTCAAACAAATAGAATCCTATATACATGACCACTAATGCACATTGAGATTGGAAATATGTGTAGATCCTATGAACATGGATTTTAATGCAGAATTACCAAAAGACATATAGACAGTGTCTCTAATATGCATGATCACAACCATTATATTCAAGAAAAATACCCTATAGGCAGAATTTCTAAACGATTAGTAACACTCACACCATCAACACAGTAACCCTATAGATAGGATTTCTACCCGAGTTTTCAACAAAGATATAACAAAACCCCCCAGCCTTTACTAATAACCCCAGATCTGTTATTACAGAGATTATTACATTATTACAGCCCAATATGAATGAATTGCATAATACTGTCCATTACACTATAGGGAGCATTAGCAGGCCCAATATTAACCTGGAAACCAGGCCTTCAAGCAAAGCAAGTCTGAAGCATAATGGGATCCATCCATGGAACATAAAATTAGGTTTCTAATGTGTCAAAGTTCTCAAGGGTCTCAGGGACCCCGTGCAATGCTCACACCAGAACCTCACTAAGAAAATAGTTCATAAAAGATTGGAAGACCAGCCCCAATGTGTCAGAGTTCGAAGGAGTCTCAAGGACCCTTGGTAGTGCTCACATTGGGGGTGATAGGAACCTAGATAACTAAGAGTAGCAATTTGAAAATAGTATATGAAGGGTAGGGGGGGGCAATTTTAGAAAACAACTAAATAAGGTAAGAGGTAGGTTCAGAGATCAATTATAAGTCAGCCCCAATTAATCAAAGCCCAGAAATCAGGCCGGTAAAGGAAATAAGGCAAGTAGTATCAATTATTAATCACACACAAGGAAGGAATAAGTAAAAATCCAATAAGAAAATATAGATTTTAAATGAAAGCACAATTTCAAACCCTAATTAGGCAAGTAAATCAATTAATATGTTAATTGACAGAGCTAGGTAAACGGGAAAAACGCTATAACCAACAGACAAATAATTGAAAACCCTAAGGTGTAAGGCCATAGAGATGAAACTCCAGTAAGATTATTCGAAAAAGCAAAGAAGAAGACCAGAGTTGAAAACTTAAATGTTTTAAAACATTTTTGCAGAAATCTCTTAGAACCAAACCCTAGCTTTAGAAAAAAAATGAAATCGGTTGACAACAGTAGTACAAACGGAACAAATCTAAAAAACAAAATAACAAACAAACTCAAAAAACTTAAGATCTAAAGAGATTTGAACTGATTTAGCCAAAAAAATAAACTGGGGTTGAAAATCTGGTTTGAACCAGAGATTTGAAGCCATAAAACAAAAAGTGATAGTACTCACAGGCATGGGTGAATACAAACGGATTAGTCGAGAACATGAGAGGTTTGAACCAAATCTGGTTCGAATCTCTTGAGACTAGCCTCAAGTAGCATGAGAATCACAACACCAGTAGCGAGATGAGGCCGAGTAAAGCCTAAAATCGAAGAAGTAAACCATGAATCGAGGGGAATAACGGTGACAGCGGGCTAGGTTTAGAAGGGGGTGAGAGAGAAGATATGAGGGAGGGGGTATCAAGGGCGGCGGATTAGTGGAAATGCGTAGGATTTAGGTCTTTTGGTGTATTAAAAAAGGAAAATGAATACTAAACCGTTGATCTTCTGAGATCAACGGCCAGGATTGATTTAGGTTGCGCGAGTTATGGGTTATGGGTTATTGGATCAGGGTATTGGGTTAATAATTGGGTTAGGCATTTTAGGTGTTGGGCTGAGTAATTGGCTCTGAAAAATTAATTGAAAGGGGCTATATTTTAAATACCAATTTCGTTTGATAAAATAATTTATAAAAATAGTTAATAAATGATGAAAAACTATTTATGTTTGAAAATGATTTGAAATAATTACTTAATATTATAAAATATAAAAAGTCATTTTCATGTAAAAATAAAGTAATTATGCACACATGGGCTATTATTGCAAAGTTATTGCAATTATAACTTAAAGATGTAAATATGATTATGCATAAAATAATTAAAACTTAATATTGACATAAAATGATAGAATTAAGCAATAAAATTATTATAAAATCATTTGTGATGCAATTACCAATTATTTAGATAATAAAATGATGGAATAAATTAAATAAAAATCCTTTAAAATTACAGAAAATTATGAAAAAATATTAATTGATGCTCATTCATTGGTTTGAAAATATATATGCATTTTGAAAATAATATAAGAAAAAATTGGGTATCAACATTACTGGAATTAAAAGGGGAACTTGAGCAGGTCCATAACTTGGCAAACATTTCCCTCACCTTGAACGTCCCAGATACCAACCAACGGAACGCCCAAACCCCAACACCTCATAAAAAACACAAAATCAGCACCCGCAAAATCTTCCCGCACCTCATCAGTACACCACGCCTCCCCAAAATCCTAATCCTCCTCCAGTATCGACTCCTCCACAAGATCAACATCATCAAACCCAATACCCACAAACTACCACTTACCACACTCCTTAAAACACACCACAGCCTATCCCTGATCCCCATAACTCAACCAATGATCACCATTACACCCAAATCCCTGGAGTCCACCAACGTAACCCATATACGTAGAAACTTTACCCCACACTTCACAACAAACTCAATACACACCAGAATCTGCCGAGAAGGACATGCTCATCAAGAACATGGCGGAGGAACCTAAAAAGCTTACAAGTCGAGTCCAAGGTGTCAAAGGGGTTAAAGGTATTGAAGGTTTGAACTACGAAGATCTGTGTATTCAGCCGGACGTAGAACTGCCAGAGGGTTACAAACCTCCCAAGTTCGAAATGTTTGATGGAACAGGTGATCCAAAGGTGCATCTGAAGACGTATTATGACAAGCTCGTAAAGGTTGGTAAAGATGAAAGAATACGCATGAAGTTATTCATGAGGAGCCTCACTAGAGACGCCTTATCATGGTATATCAGCCAAAATCCAAAGAAGTGGATTAACTGGGAAAGCATGGCATCAGATTTTAATGGATCGGTTCAGATTCAATACAGAGAATGCACCAGATGTTTTCTATATCCAGAATCTTAAGAAGAAGCCAACAGAGACTTTCCGCGAGTATGCTAATCGGTGGAGATCAGAAGCTGAAAAGGTAAGGCCGACATTGGAGGAAGAATAGATGAACAAATTCTTTGTCCGGGCCCATGATCCGCAATATTACGAGAGGTTAATGGTTATTGAAAATCATAAATTCTCTGACATCATCAAATTGGGAGAAAGAATAGAAGAAGGAATTAAAAGCGGGATGGTAACCAATTTAGAGTCATTACAAGCTACAAACAAGGCCTTGCAATTAGGAGGCATATCCAAAAACAAGGAAGTAGGGGCTGTGATGGTAGCTCAAGGTCCGAAATCTCCTCTTACATATCAAAAAACTCCACCCACATATAAGGATTCACCTCCCAGATATCCATAACCCGCTACCACTTACCATACTTACAACACCCAGCCAGCATACTACCACTCACCACCAGCCCACCAAAACTATCAAAAACCCAGACCAAATTTTGACGGTAGACCGCCCATACAATACACCCCTATTACTGAATCCATCGACCAGTTGTATGAAAGATTGAAAGCTGCCGGTTAAGTCACTCCCATTCCCGCTGTCGCCATGGAAAATTCCTCTCAATGAGTCAATCCAAACAAGACATGTGCCTACTATTCGGGCATGAAGGGTCACACTATTGATGAATGTCGCACTCTAAAGGATAAAATCCAGACGCTGATCGATACCAAGGTTATACATGCAAATGATACTCCACCTAATGTCTGAAATAATCCCCTCCAAGATCACATGGGCGGGGGTTAATTGTGATAGAAACTGATGAAGAATGGGACCCAGAAGGGTCAATTGGGATCATTCGAGAAGGGGACGATCCTAAGAAACCTATTGTCACTCTCACTCCCATTGTGGTATAGATACTGCCACCGATCGAAGTTGAGGTAGCCGCACCGACTCCATTCTAAGTCGAAGTAACATCGCCTTCAGCCACGCCAACTCCGTTCGAAGTAGAGGTGACCGCACCATTCACTGTAACGGTAGCACCCACACTATCCTTTAATTCCAATGTTGTACCCTGGGACTATACTGCAGAAGAGAGAAGGAAAGGAAGGTAAAATGGAAGAAACTGGTGCAGCGCAGGGTATGACCAGAACTGGTAGGGTCTACACGCCTGAGCACCTAGGGGGAACAAGTAAAGAAGCTGCTTCCAAACAACCTATCATTGAAACCGGCCTGGATGATTGGAGAACAATGCAAGAGAGAGAGTATTATGTGGTTGACCATCTGAATAAAACCCCTGCTCAGATATCCATTCTATCATTACTGCAAAATTTTAAAGCACATAGGAGTGCATTGATGATTGAACGAGGCTTATGTGCCAAACAACATTACTAGTGGGGAGATGGCTAACATGGTAGGACAAGTATTGGAAATCCATAAGATCACTTTCCATGAAGACGAACTGCCACCGGAAGGATTGAGACACAACATGGCGTTGCATATCACAGTACAGTGCGAAGACAAATTCATTGCTAGGGTTGTGATAGATGGAGGTTCAAGTCTCAACATATGTCCATTGACCACTTTGAAGAGAATCGGTAAAGGTTTGCATGATATACGAGCAGGAACTATGAACGTAAAAGAGTTTGATAGGTCTCAAAGGGCCACAATCGGAGAAACCAACCTTTGCTTACAAATAGGCCCAACTTGGTTTGATGTTGAATTCCAAGTGCTCGACATATCCTCTTCATACAACCTACTATTGGGACGACCTTGGATGCACGCCGTTGGGGCTACAGTATCCACTCTGCATCAGGCTGTGAAGTTCAAATGGAATCATCAGGAGGTGATCATTCATGGAGACGAGAGTAACCCTGTTTACACCAATCAGACTATTCCGGCCATGGAGAATAGAAGAAAGTTGGGTGGAGACACTTACCATCGCATTTAGCGTGTTAATGCAATCGATAAGGACAAATGGTGGAGTATCAAAATAGATAGCTTATTGGCATGGGAAGGATATGAACCTAGTAAAGGGCTCGGAAAAAATCTCTAGGGTATTGCCAAACCAATATAGTTAAAACGTCACGGCAAGACCTTTTTATTGGGATAGCAATACACTTGGCATGAGTATCAGAATTGGTCTCCACCATGGCGTGATCCTTATTAACCCCTCGAGCAACCAATACCACATTTGAGCCAATCCTTCCATCAGGCTGATATGATGTGGGAATCTGAAGAAGATGAAGTGCTAGCTGGTTTGAGGAATCTATTCTTAGAAGATGAAGACATGAACTGTAGTGTAATAGTTGAGGAGGAGGGGGAGGAAGGCCTCGTAATCCTGAAAGTGGAGAAAGGAGTTGTTCTCAGGAACTGGACAATTATACCATCGAGGGCCCACCGAGTTTCGGGCATTACTATTTCTTATCTTGATAAATCAACGACGGTGACATATAATGAGACAACGCAACATAAGGATAGTGACCCGGAAGAGATAGAAGAAGAAGATATAATACCTGAGGAAATAGTCAGAGAACATGAGAATTTTGAGAATAATCCTAAGTCCAACCTGGACGAAACTAAGATAGTCAATTTGGGGATTCCGAGGCAGTCAAAGAAACTCGCATAAGCATTCACCTATCACCATCAGAGAAAGAAGAATACACTCATTTCCTGAAAGAGTATGAAGATATTTTCGCATGGTCTTATGATGATATGACTGGTTTGAGCACATCCATAGTGGCTCTAAACTAACTACAAATGCGATGTGTCCACCTGAAAATCAAAGAGGAAGTCACCAAGTAGATCAAATCTAAGGTTCTCAGAGTGGTTGAATATTCGAATTTGTTGTCCAACATCATGCTAGTTCCGAAGAAGGATGGGAAAGTCATTGTATGCATCGATTATCGGGACCTAAACAAAGCAAGTCCCAAAGATAATTTTCCACTACCCAAAATACACATATTGATCGACAAATTCGCCAAGCATGAACTCCAATCCTTTGTGGATTGCTTCGAGAGATATCATCATATCTAGATGGATGAAGAAGATGTCGAGAAAACAGCTTTTATTACACCATGGGGGGTGTACTGCTATAAAATGATGTTTTTTGGTCTGAAGAATGCTGGGGCCACTTATATGAGAGCCATGAAAACTATTTTCCATGACATGATACACAAGGAGATAGAGGTATATGTAGATGACATTATCATCAAATCCAAGAAGGGTATGGATCACATAGTAGACTTGAGGAAGTTCTTTGATCGTCTTTGGAGGAACAATTTGAAATTGAATCCCACAAAATGTGCCTTTGGGGTGCCCGCCAGAAAGTTGTTGGGATTTATCATCAGTCGCTGAGGAATTGAGCCAGACCCATCAAAGGTCAAGGCTATCCAAGAGTTTCCACCTCCGAAGAATAAGAAAGTCATCGCAGATTTTGTCAGAGATCGCATTGTGTACCGATTCGGGGTGCCAGAATATGTCATCACCGACAATGCCGCCAACCTAAACAGCGACTTAATGAAAGCTATGTGTGAAACCTTCAAAATCAAGCATAAGAATTCCACATCATACATATCTCAAATGAATATAGTCGTGGAGGCCGCAAACAAGAATATTAAGAAAATATTGAGAAAGATGGTACACAACCACAAGCAATGGCACGAGAAGTTACCATTTGCCTTATTGGGTACCGTCCCACAGTACGCACATCAACAGGGGAAACTCCCTACATGTTGGTCTACGACACTGAAGCTGTCATTCCCGCCGAGGTCGAAATTCCTTCCTTAAGAATTATACAAGAAGCTGAGGTGTTACGCGCATCATTAGTGCACAGGTCATCATCTCCTTTACAACCCAAGTACCTTCCCCTTTATTAATTATTACCTAAGAGTTCTAATAGTATCCAGTACGTATCATATGCGTGCACTACCCGCCCCTTACCTATGGCCCTGGAAGTGTTTAGGACCTCTACTTAAGGTGGTTCTAGACTCACCTATGTTGCTTAAAAGGGGAAAATCTAAGCGACAAACAAAAAATCATGTAAGACTGTCACATAAGGAGCNTTAAAGCGAGGGTGTAAGTATCCATCAGTTTGCCTATTAATTTTTTTATTACTTACTGAATCTGGGCTTGACCAAGATTTTAATTATCCTACAGGCTTGCCTAAGTGATAACCGGGCAGAATCCTATAGACATGGTATCTAAACTATAAACAAATTACTGATTTTAACAGGCAGATTTCATCTTTTTAGATCCTATAGGGATGTTTTCTATGTGCTGAAACTGATTACAAGCATTATTTCTTATAGATTGATATCTAAACACAGAAACTGATTTTTACACTTACTTCCTATAGGTATGAGGAATAAGTGTCAACACTGAATTTTTATATAAGTTTCCTATAGGCATGATGTCTAAGTGCTGAAACTGTTTTTACACTTATTTCCTATGGGCATGATATCTAAGTGAGCGGAGATGTTAACAGAATGTTAGACAAGTTTGATAATTCCCAAAGAAGATCCTACATGCATGGTTTCTAATGCACTGAGAGTTGAGAATATGCATAAACATGGATTTTGATGCAGAATTGATAGACGTCCTTTAACAGGATTTCTAGGATGTAGGTGTCAAATTCAGGACTACAAATAATGAGATAAGTCCTACAGGCATTGTATCTAACACATATAAATAATCACAACAATCCTATAGGCATGACTTCTACCCGAACCCAATCAAAAATATATATAAAAATCCCTTCCAGCTTTTACTAATACTCCCATATTTGTTTTACAAGAATTATTATCACAGGCCAATACAAATGAACTACATCATGGAAAATCACTATACTATAGGGAGCCTTGGCAGGCGCAAAGTCAACCTAGAAGTCAAGCCTTCAATCAAGTATGGAGTACACCAGCAGTCCATAATACATCAAATGGGCTTCTAGTGTGTCAAAGTTCCCAAAGGCCTCAGGGACCCCGAGCAATGCCCACACTAGAACCCTTTCAAAGAAACAGTTTTTTTGTAAACAAGTTTTGAAGGCCAACCCCAATGTGTCAGAGTTCGGAGGAGTCTCATGGACCCTTAGGAAGTGCTCACACTGGGGGGAAGGTCCCTAGATATCTAAGAGTGGGAGTTGAAAATAGTATATAAAAGTAGGAGATAGTTTTAGGAAAAACAGTTTGGGCTTTTAGAAGTGAATAGATACATATTACAAGATTATTTAGCAGACTGAATTCAGAAATGAATTCCATTAGTTAGACAATAACCAAAACAAGGTTTCACATTGCATAAATTATCTTAGTTGATTAACTATTACTAGGTGGGATCAGAACAACATGCTGCAATTAAGAGTGAACAACGAGAATAACACATAGTGCAGAGTAGGGTGATAGAAACTAAACATGCTAGTTCAGAAAAAGATAAACAAGTATCATGATCAAACAGAAACATGATGAACCTAAATAGCTAATCGGACAGCCATATAGAAATTTAAAGCATATTAGTATTGTCAGCACGTGATTTTTACCTACCATACAATCCTACACAAAATTCAATAAATTATTTAGCTTTATGATTTTTATTGAATCTAAGTGTTATTCGTGAATTAATTTCGCATTATGTAATCATAATTCTCCTTTTAAACATATAAATAATTCAAAGCGGCATAATTTACCTTAGTTATCATTTAAATAAATATAATTGTTTGATATAAAGTAGGTTAATGTTAATTTCTTGATTTAATTATTTTTTTAACAAAAATTGTGAAATTTGTCCTTTAATTGATTAGGAGTGAATTAGGTGATATTAATTAATTTATTAATTAAACAAAGACTAGGATTAGAACTAATTATTACATTTTAATTTAGGTTAATTTAATTAATTAAGTTTGGTTTTGTTGAAAATGAATTAAAATGGACGTGGGCTAGAATTGCCCAGGCCCAAGCTGCCTCAACAACGACCCAGTCCAGCCCAACCAAACACCTGCCCAGTCCAGCCCCAGCTTCAGTCCAAACGATCCCGTTTCACCATACAAAACCTCCCATCCATTGGATCATCTTGATCCAACGGTCCTAAACTAACACCCCCCCTAAGTATATATCTGTCCTAACCACCATTTGACCCCTAAGTCTAACACCCCCTATATGTCTCTCTCCTTCCTCTCCCTAGAGACCCGCCGGTCTCCACCATCCTCTGCCCTAGCTCCACCATTCCTCCACCAATAAACCATAATTTTTTACCAGCTGATATTTGTCCTCCTCTCAACCCCATCCTGTTGTTAGCTTCTTCAGAAAAACTACCCAAATTCTTTCAATTTCATATCTGAAAACAGAATCCCTAGCTTTCCCCCTACCCATCGACTTGAAGACATTTAATAGCTCCTACCTACATGGATCGATAGCTCTCATTGAGGGTTATTGATTCATGTGGGTTGAAATTATTTTCAAACCCCGCCGAAGTCCGGCAAGGTCCGACGACATCCATTTTTTCGGCCAAACCCTTTAACGGGTATTTCCTTTTCCTTTTTTATATTTATTGTTTATTTTTCTGTCTCTTTGTTGATAGTATGGAACCATGAACATGTTCATCACTATTTTGGTATCACTGATTTGATTCGGGTCCAAACACACGGTATAATAATTATGCTTAGTTAGTGTGCATTTAGTAATATACATGATTTGCTTTAGGTTGTTTTTTATCACCATTTTTCTGTGAATATATGACTGCTTCTGCCTCTGTTCTTCCTTGTTTGTTTCATTTCTCTTTGACTCGTCTAGATTTTGATCCTTGTTATCATGCACATGCCGGTTAGTTTAACATTTTGGAATGAAAATCGTTTGTTAGAGTTAGTTGTCCTATTAATCAGTTCTTTAGCCTTTAATAATAGTTTGTTGATTAATCATCGATAAATTATGATTCCCTTTTGATTGCGATTGAATTATTTGACTCGTTTCCTTAATCCATTTATGATTGTCAAACTGATTTGTTAGCTCGTCTATTCTGATTTTAGCCTATGTCTCTCAGTGTTGGTCATTTCTTGAGATCACTTGATTAAGTAAAGAATAATTGGGGGACTGATTTGGTTAAGTTAATGAAAGAACTAGTCACATTTAGATTGAATTAAACCTAAAATCAGTGAACCTAAGTTTAAAAGACTAAATTGACTAACTTAAGCTAATTTACAGGTCATTAAAACTAGAATCAGTACCTAATAGTGAAATTAACCTAAACTTCGGTAACTAGTGAGTATGGCTGGAAACCAAGTCTAGGAACCTAATCAATTAACCAACTAACCTAATCCTAGTTAAGAGTACCTACTAGTCTTAATTAACTAGAGAGCCTAACTAGGGTTAATTAACTAGGGATAATAATGACCCAAGCAAGTTAACCATGATTACCCAATGGTAAATTCAGGGACTCCAAGGGAACAGGTAATGTAAATTTAGAAAATCAGATTTTAACGGTAAAAGGGTCTTTTAAGGGTTGGAAAATTCTGGAATAAGGGCAGCTGTCCCAAAAGATGAGGTTGATAGCTTCCCTATGTACTATTTCAGCTCATTAGACAGGGAATATGCTATATATATCCCATCCCCAAGTCCCTTATAAATAGCCCCATTTTTACACATTAGAAGGATCCTTTTTTGGACATTCTATTTGACCCTCTTTTACACTTAGTTAGCTACTAAAAATATCTGAAAACACAGAAAATCAAGGTAGCTATTCATAAACAAAAATTTCCACAAAAAAAAATTCAGTAGAAAGCAAAGAGAAGTCTGATTTCTCTTTAAAAAAGTTCATCAGTACATTTCTTGGTTCTGATGTTTCTATTTTTTCTTTGGGGTTCTAATTCTTGGGAACTTTAAGTATTTACCTTCAGAATTATGGTTCATCTCCTACTGGTCTTTTTGGTTATCTTGTTTGCTGTTTGCTGCTGGTGGATTTTGTTTCTTTTGCTGACTACTGTTTATACTTGACCTTTATTTGTTCAAGTTTTGTTATTTTCTCTTCAAACAAGGTATGTAACAGCTTAACTATATTGAAATGCTTAAATCTGAATTTTGTTCTCTTTCTTTGTTGTCCAAATCCTTCTCCTCTAGCTGAACCTTCTTTTCCTTTATTTTTGGTATGACAAATCTGAAATGGGATTGTTTAATAGGCTGGTAAATGAATCTGAATAAGTGTTGTCTATGAAATACCTGAATCCTTAGAATCAATCTGTTTAGTTGTGTTTAAGTCACATTGTTTTTCAGAATGCATTGAGTTTTTGTAGTTAAAATAAGTTAGATGTTGGTTTTGTGTTTGCCTTAGTCCGTACTGAAATTATTTGCACTAGGGTAGATGAGTTTGACCTTCTAATGGTCAAATTCACCCCATAGTAGTGCACAAACAGTGGNAAATAGTAGTCAAAGTATTTGAACAAACACTTGCTGAAATTTATTGCATAACACAAGTATGACTCTCAAGAGTCAAATAAGTTGGCATCCCCGGAATTCAATCTGACCCCTCTTATGGTCAGATTCATTCCAAGAAAAATACACAAAGGATGTTTCTTTTAGATACTATTTAGTATAGCATTACTAAAGTCAAGTTCGACCCCTTTCATGGTCAAATCTGCCTTAGTAGATGCATAACACACCTAGCTTTTGGGGTGTTTACAACTTGCAAAAGGAGGCTCAAGTGTATAGCCATAAGGAGATTCAAGTCGGATCAACTAGTTAGAAGTTGTAATTTTCAGTTTACTTTCTTCTAGAAAAAAATAAAATGTATCTTTATAGAAGTTGAAGCTCTGTAATTCATCATACTCGTTCTTTTAGAAGCATTGTAATATGAAACTGGACTCTATATTCACTGTATCAGCAGTATCATTTCAGTCTTGTATGTATGTACCCATGTAAGTCTAAAGAAATGGGCATAATTGGGTCAGAGTCATCTGAGTCCACTGGACTCGAACGAGAGTAGTTATGGTTAATTTTTAGGCCCAGGCCATTGACAATGGCCTGGTGGAGCTTGAAAAGGCCCACATGTTTTATTTTCCTCAAAAACTGTTTTATTTACAAACTCAATTGAAAGGTTTTAAGTGTCGGAATATTCAGATTCGGGTTAACAAATTTATTAGCGTTTTTTTTGTAAAAAATCTTTCTCTACCGTTTTTATTTAGATAACCATCGAATTTGTAGAAAACAACTATTTTAGCTCAGAAGGAATTTCAAAAGTCTACACACAAAAATGGAAATCTACTATTTAACAGTGGTTGTAAATTTCCAGAATTAGAACAACATAAAGAAATCAGTGTGCATGATTTGTGAAATAAACAGCATAGTTAGGCTTTTCTGAAGTTAATAAAGTTGTTCAATTAAAAATATTTTGTTGCAATTAAATGCGTTTATTTGGTTTTTGGAACATGTTCCTTATGAATTAGTGAATTTTAGATCCCTCTTCATTGATGCATACCTTAAATTGATGTACTTAGCTTCATTTCTTATTACAAAAGTAGCCAAAAATTAGGATGGCCTAAGGAGATACAACTCGGGCCAGACTAGGCCATAGTCCAATCTCATGACTTGACTTAGGATTTTTTAATTTAGATATAGTGAATCTCGAAATCCTTTTAGATAGTGAATGCCTTAAACTCAGAAAATAAATCAATCTTCGGAGTATACATTTTGCGTAACTTTGAATGAAAACAACTAAAAATGTACCTTTTTCTCAAATTGCGTATACGTTTGCGTAACACAAATAAAGACTAAAATAAACGCTCGTAGAGACACTTTAGGAACGAATTTCTTAAAATTATCGGGATTACGTACACGCTCACATGATGTGATTTCGGTCTCTTTTTGACAACCAAACAAAATATGCGCTCGCGCACCCTGTTTATCTTATTAAATGAGTTAAGTGTCGATAATTTTGTACACGTCCGCGTGACATGACTTTCGATACATTTTAAACTCTACGGGTTTACGCATACGTGACCCGTCTCCAAAAATAACTCTTTGAATACAAAAGAATAATAAAAGCAGTAAGAATATAAAAAATTCACGTAGGTATAAAAGCAGTAATTAAGCAATTTAGGCCAAGTTTAATCATTAAGAGATCGTGCAAGAACCACGGAACTCGGGAATGCCTAACACCTTCTCCCGGGTTAACAGAATTCCTTACTCGGATTTCTGGTTCGCAGACAATTTAAACAGAGTCAAAATTTCTCGGTTTTGGGATTTCTAATAAATAAATGGTGTCCGGGAACACCGTAAAAAATCCGGGTGGCGACTCTGAATAAAATAAATCCCAAAAATTTTAATAATGTCACTTAAAGTGGAAAAACTCCCTTATTGCCCTCACCGGGGTGAAAAAGGAGGTGTGACAAGTACAGGAATCGTGAATTGACTAGGAACATTTTAAGGTAAAAAAACACATAAACAGGGCAGGAGTTGAACCATGCTAACTTAGAAACAAGTAGACAAGTGTCGTGGATCAAACCAGAATATACTAACCATACTAACATATAGGACATGACATGTTAACAGGAATTAAGTCATGTTGATCAAGAGCAATAAACAGGAAGGACAAAGGTTTAATTACATAGCATATTGAGTGTGATAATAGAAATGGAGCATACCAGTTAAGAAGTAGTAAACAGGAAGATGAAAGCAAGTAAAATCCAAGGGTCTAGCCTTAGCTTTCAGCCGGCTAGACATAACAGCAAAATAGAAGTAGAAAGACTACAATTGAGAGTGTAAGAGTAAGGTTGTGTGTGAGTTTCTGTGTTTTTCTATGTATGTTCGTGTGTTTGAAAGAAATCAGAATGGGGGTTTATATAGCATATAGTAGAGTAAATCAAATAAGGCAAGGG
Source organism: Nicotiana paniculata (assembly GCA_005239505.1). Classification (NCBI taxonomy): domain Eukaryota; kingdom Viridiplantae; phylum Streptophyta; class Magnoliopsida; order Solanales; family Solanaceae; genus Nicotiana; species Nicotiana paniculata. The sequence goes on from ML355449.1 coordinate 74,734, forward strand.
AAATCAATTGCACGCAAATAAGGCATGCAACATTAATTAATCAGTCAATTAGTGCTTAACGGGAATAAATTAACAGCAAGTAAAACTTAAATTAATGAGAGTCTTTCATGGGGTAAATAAGTAGACAAGATTGAGGCTAAATAAGGTAAGTAGTAAATCAATTAGAGGTCAGTCAAAACAATCAAAACCCAGAAATCAAGCCAGCAATATATCTAAGGATGATAGTACAAATTATGAATCACATATAAAGAAAGGATGGGTAAAAGTATTTCAGAGCGATATCAATTTGAAAAGAAGAACAATTCCAGACCCTAATTAAGCATGTAAATCAATTAATTAGTTAACTTAACAAGGCCAAAGTGAACGGGCAAGAATAGTGAGATAAATAATCGAATAATGGAAAACCTTAAGCATATCGAAACATAGAGATAAAACTCAACAAAAGAAATTAGTCGAACAACGATTAATTGAGGAAAAGCAATTAAGGAGAGAGTCTGGATTTAAACGCTTAAATATTTTAGAACTTTTTTGCAGAAACTTAAAGATGAAACCCTAGCTTTTAGGGAAAAACGAAAATCAGCCAACAATGATGGTAAAAATAGAAGATCTTAAAAGAAAAGTATCAAATAAAGTCAAAATCCTTTCAGATCTATAGAAATCTGAACGGACTCAAGTAGAAAGCAACTAAAGTTTTTTTTAAAAAGACAGAGTTGAGGAAAATCTTGTTTGAACCAGAGATTTGGAGCCATAAACATTAATATATCAGTACTCACAAATATAGGAATGAACACAGGCGGATTCATCGAGAAAATGACGGCTTGGAGCCAAGTCTGTGTTGAATCTCTTTGAGATTCCATCAGATAACACAAAATCAAAACACCAGTAGAGATAGGAGGCAAGATAAGGCCTAACATCGAAGAAATAAGCCATGAATCGAAGGGGTTCAGGTGACGGCGGGATAGGGTTAGGAAGAGGTTGAGAGAGAATAGAGGGGAAAGGGGATTCGGGGGCGGCGTAATTTTAGAAATGATTAGGTTTAGGGTCGTTTGGTATAATTAAAAATGGAAATGAATCTTTGACCGTTGATCTTCTGAGATCAACGACCAGGATTCCATCCGGTTGGGGCGGTTTATAAGATTGGATTATTGGGTTGGGTTATGGGTTAATGGGTTGATTTTAATTGGGCTGGGGTGGAAATTCGGCTAAGATCCGAAAATTAAAGAGACTATATGTTAAATACCCAATTAATTTGATGAAACAATTTATAAAAGTAGCTAATAAATGATAAAAATGCTATTTGTGTATGAAAATGATTTAAAATAATTACTTAATATAATAAAAATATAAAAGGTCATTTTCGTATAAAATCCAGTAATTATGCACATATGGGCTATTATTGCAAAGTTATTGCAATTATAACCTACAAATATAAATATAATTATGCAAAAAATAATTAAAGCTTAATATAAATATAAATGATAAAAATTAATCAATAAAATTATTATAAAATTATTTTTGATGTAATTAATAATTATATAGATAATTAAATGATGGAGTAAATTAATTTAAAATCCTTCAAAATTACAGAAAATTATAGAAAAATACTAATTGATGCTCATGCATTATTTTGAAAGTATATATGCATTTTGGAAATATTACAGGAAAAAATTGGGTATGAACAACTTCCCCACTTTACCCTGGAAGGATGAAGGAATTGTCGGGTAAAGATTTGATGGCCAATTTTGACAGGATAGGGCGATCTGAGAGATATAGGCCGTACTACGACTTTCGAGCTGCCTACATATCCCTAGTTTTACAGGAATCAGGACGTGTGTAGTTCTGGATTCATTGGCGGAATAAATCGATAAAGTCGTCGCAAGGACGGATACAAGGTTTCGCATAGGTGAAACGATCATGCTGAGTGGTCAGGTTTGAAATAGTATGAAGGAACTGGAGCGGAATTGCTCCCGTTGGGGTAATGTTTTCTCATCAGGTTACCTGCAAATAAAAAATATGTGCTGCAAGCATATATCTTTGCGTGAATTTAAACATGATGCAAATTCCCTTCAGACCATGAAAATTGTCTTGGACGGTTGAGGATGACGTCCTTAGACCATGATGTCCCGGGCCATGAATTGTGCGGTAAGGGATTAGCAGGCCATGAAATGATGTTCTCGGGCCATGATAATGGTGCCTCCGAACCATGACGCCTTTGAATAATGATGTGCAAGTTTGAGAGATCCTCAGGCCATGATATGGTGTCTTCCGGCTATGAGGATGGTGCGTTCAGACTATGACGTCTTTGGACAAGTTGGCTATATTTCAGCTTATGAGGTGCAAAGACATGATGCTAGAAGCAGCAAGACAAGGCTTAATCTCGTATGAAGTTGAGGGAAGAGCTTAGCCCGAGAGAGGAGCATAGTGCAAGAGAGACAATGCTTAGTCTTGTGCGGGGTTCGGGACAATGCTTAGTCCCATGCAAAGAGAAGGCAATGCTTAGCCTTATACAGATAGGGAGGCAGGGCTTAGCCTTATGCAAAGATTGAGACAGAATTTAGTCTCACGCAAATAGAAGGTAGAGCTTAGCCTTATGCAAGGTTCGGGACAGGCCTTAGTCTCATGCAAGGAGAAGGAAGTGTTTAGCCTTATGCAAGTGAAGGAAATGTTTAGCCTTATGCAAGGTGGAGGCAATGCTTAGCCTCATGCAAATAGGGAGGCAGGCTTGGACTCATGCAAAGTTCAGGACATGGATTAGTCTAATGCAAAGAGAAGGCAATGATTAGCCTTATGCAGATAGGGAGGCAGGGCTTAGCCTCATGCAAGGTTCGGGACAGGGCTCAGTCCCGTGCAAGGAGAAGGCAGTGCTTAGCCTTATGCAGATAGAGAGGCAGGGCTTAGACTCATGCAAGGTTCGGAATAGGTCTTAGTCCCACTCAAAGAGAAGGCAATGCTTAGCTTTATGCAGATAGAGAGGCAGGGCTTTGCCTCATGCGGGGTGGAGGCAATGCTTAGCCTCATGCAACTAGATAGGCAGGGCTTAGCCTCATGCAAAGTTTGGGATGGAGCTTAGTCTCATGCTAATAGAAGTAAGAGCTTGGACTTATGCAAGGTGGAGGCAATGCTTAGCCTCATGCAAATAGGGAGGCAGGGCTTAGCCTCATGCAATGTTTGAGACAGAGCTTAGTCTCATGCAAATAGAAGGCAGAGCTTAGCCTTATGAAAGGTGGAGGCAATGCTTAGCCTCATACTGGATTGAGACAAAGCTTAGTATCATGACATGAATAAATAATAGGTGATAACCGAGTATTTCTTAGCTGGGAATGAGTTCGGTATCTTTGTTGTTATGAAGGCTGTGATTCCAAGGTGTGCATATTCTTTGCCCTGCATTTAAAGAGAAATCGTGAGTTTTGCAAGGGGCATGGTTGGTTTGTGTTTTCATCTGCTTTTTTTACTTGCTCCGCTGTGTCTAAAGATCCTGTTCAAATTATTGGGGCAGCATTTGCTAAAGCAGAGTTTATTTCAAAAATAGCCATGCATAGTTTTTGAAGACATAGTAACATATAGTTTAGAAATTGGTTAGATGAACCGGTGACTGTGACACGATCAGAGGCTTCATCTTGATGCGGAAATATCTTCTTTAACACCAGTTGTTCAGGTGCGAACTGTCTTGGTTTGACTCTTTTGTTGAAAGATCTGGACATTCTGTTCTGATAAAGCTGGCCGTGGCACACTACATTCATCCTCTTTCCGTCTATGAGGGCTAGCTGCTCATAGTTGCTCCTTATCCATTCTGCATCACTGAGTTCAGCTTCTTGGTGAACACATCAGATTGGTAGGTAGCTTATGAGCTACTATGGATGTGCTTAAACCTGTCATATCGTCATATGACCATGCAAAGATATCCTCATAATCTCTTAGGAACCGAGTGTATTCTTCTTTCTCTGAAACTGACAAGTGGATGCTGATGTGGGTCTCCTTGATGGTTTCAGAATTTCCCAAGTTAATTATCTCAGTTTCGTCCAAGTTGGACTTAGATTTGTTCTCAAAATCCTCTACTTCTCTAACGATCTCTTCGGGTATTGCATCCTCTTCTTCAGAATCACTATCCTTTTGTTTCGTTGTTTCATTACATGTCACAATTGCCGGTTTATCGAGATAGGAAATAGTAATGCTGTATGGATAAAGATATGAGAGAAAAGTGGTAATAATAAACATCACTTCATTGAAAGCATTAAACAAAAGTGTTTCAGTAATTTAAAAATTTTTTTGGAACATTGAAAATATTATTTAAAACAAAATGCAAAAAGGGAAGTCTTTTTTTCTAGAAAAGCAAAATTTAAACAATGATGTTCAGCCTTGCTACCCCAGGACTCGTCGGACCGTCGATGGTCTGGCAGTCTAGTTCTTGAGGAATGCTCCTCTCTCCAAAGCTTGGATAGCAGGGCCCTCCTTCTCCCCCCCCCCCCTCGATAATTACACAACAGTCCATGTCATCATATTCCAAGAAAATATTCCTTAATGACGCCAACGCTTCTTCATCCCCTGATCCCTATATAATATCGGCATGATGGAAGGTCTGACTTAGGTGTGGAACAGGCTTCTCAAGTGGATAGTATGGACCACTCCATGATGGTGACCAATTGTTGTATTCCTTCCAGGTGTACTGATATCCCAATCCGAAAGTGGTACCATGGTGATTTGGTTGTATGGGTTTGGAGATGCCCTGAAGATTTTTACCAAGTCCTTTGCCGGGCTCATATCCTCTCCATGCTAGCATACTTTCTATCTTGGTACTCCACTACTTATCTTTCTCGATTGCGTTAACCCGTTCAATATGATGGTAGGTTTCTCCACCTAACTTTCTTCTTCTTTCAATCCACGGGATAGTCTGAATAGTGTAAATGGTGGTCCCACTAGAACTTCACAGCCCGATGCAAAGTTGATGCTACAACCCTATCGGCATGTATCCATGGTCGTCCCAACGATAGATGGTAAGAGGCGGATATGTCCAATACATGAAACTCAACATCGAACCATGTAGGACCCATCTGCAGGCAGAGATTAGTTTCTCCAATGGTAACTCTTTGAGACCCGTCGAACACTTTCACATTCATAGTTCCCTCTCGTATCTCATGCAGGCCTTTGCCCAACCTCTTCAACGCTGTTAGTGGGGAAATGTTGAGGCTGTATCTTCCATCAATCAGAACTCTAGCGATGAATTTTATCTTCACATTGCACAGTGATGTGCAGTGCCTGTTGTGATTCAAACCTTCAGGTGGCAGCTCATCCTCATGGAAGGTGATTTTGTGGCGCACCTGCCCCACCATATTGGTCATTTGTCCACCAGTGATGTTGTTGGGTACATATTCTTCACTCAACACCTTCATTAGAGCATTCCTGTGTGCCTTAGAACTTTGTAGCAGTGACAGGATAGATATCTGAGCGGGAGTCTTGTTAAGATGAGCAACGATAGAGTACTCCCTTTCATGTACCTTTCTCTAGAGGTCATCTAGACCAGTCTCAATGACGGACGATTTAGTAGAAGATTGGTTACTGGTTTCTCCTAAATGTTCAGTTGTATAAACCCTTCATGTTCTGTTCATTCCTTGTGCAGCGCCGGATTCTTCTATCTTTGACTTTACCTTTCTTCTAGCCTCGGCCACATAATCCCAAGGTAGATCATTGGAACTGAAGGGTGGTGTGGATGCCACCATTACAATGAAAGGTATGTCCACCTCCACTTCATATGGAATGAGTGGTGTTACTTATACTTCTAAGGGAACCGATGCGGCTATCTTGACTTCAACTGGCGGCTGTACTTGCACCACAATGGGATTGAGTGTGACTGCAGGTTTATTAGGATCATAACCTTCTGGAATAATCACGATCGATCCCTCGGGATCCCATTCTTCATCAGTTTCTATCACATTTACCCCTCCACCGCTGTGATTTGGGAGAGGATTATTGCGGACATTGGATGCAGCTTCCTTCACCTGTATGACCTTACTATCGATCAGTGTTTGGATCTTGTCTTTCAAGGTGTGGCACTCGTCAATAGTGTGTCCCTTCATTCCGAAATGATATGCACATGTCTTGTTTGGATTGACCCATTGAGATGAATTATCCATTTCCAAAACGAGGATAGGGGTGACATATCCAGTGGCTTTCAACCTTTCGTATAACTGGTCGATAGGTTCAGCAATGGCGGTGGTTTGCGGTCGAAGTTATGTCGGGGTTTTTGGTAATTTGGACGAGTTGGGGGTGACTGAAAGTAGGATGGTTGGAAATTATATGTATGGTAGACATCAACGGGTTGAGAATATCTGGGAGGTGATGGTTGGTATGTGGGTGGAGGTATTTGGTATGTGAGTGGAGGGGTCTGGTATACAAATGGAGTTTTGGGTCCTTGGGCAACCGTTACTGTTCCCACATCTTTCTTATTCAATATACCACCTGATTGCAATTATTTGTTTGTGGCCTGTAGTGCCTCGAAATTTGTCATCATCCTACTTTTAATACCCTCTTCAATCCTTTCTCCGAGTTTGATGATGTCGGAGAACTTATGGTTCTCAATAACCATTATCCTTTCATAATATTGTGGATCATGTGCCCTGACGAAGAACTTGTTCATATGTTCCTTGTCTAATGCTGGTCTAACCTTGGCTGCTTCCGACCTCCACCGAGTAGCATACTCGCTAAAAGTCTTAGTTGGCTTCTTCTTCAAGTTCTGGATATAGAAGACATCTGGCGCATTCTCCATATTAAATATGAACCTGTCCATGAAGTCAGACACCATGCTCACCCAACTGACCCAGTTCTTAGGATTCTGGCTTATGTACCAGGACAGGGCATCTCCGATAAGACTTCTCATGAAGAGCTTCATTTGAATCCTTTCATCTTTTCCAACCCCTACGAGCTTGTCACAATAAGTTCTCAGATGAACTTTGGGGTCACCCGTTCTGTCAAACATTTCGAACATAGGAGGTTTGTAACCCTCCGGCATTTCCATATCTGGCTGAATGCACAAATCCTCATAATTCAAACCTTCGATTCCTTTGCCTCCCTCAACACCCTGAACTCGGCTTGTGAGTTTCTTGTGCTCCTCTTCCATGTTCTTAATGAGGAGGTCTTTCTCGGCAGATTCTGAGGAAGTGTAGGTATGGGTAAGGGATTTTAAGGAGGGGTTGTATATTGGTGGGGTACAGGAGGATTCTGCGGGTGTTGGTTGGGTGTGTTCTGAGGAGGTACAGGGTTTTAGGTATTTGGTTGGTTGGTATCCGGGACATTTAGTGTGAGGGAGAGGTTTGCCAAGTTACCTACCTACACAAGATCACCTTGTAGTTCAAGTATTTTCTTGTCAAACCGCAAAAGCAAGTCATTTGGTGCCGGAGTACTCCGACCATCAGATGTTTCCTCATTCTCGGCATGTGCGGTGTTGTCGCCACTCATATTATCCATCTTAGCTTTCCCTTTTCCTTTTGATGAACTTGGAGGAGGAGGAGGTAGTGGAGGGCATCTAGATCTGGTATGATAAGTTGATGATGCAAGTATTCGTGAACCAACCTTGGGGAATGGGAATAATCAAAAGAAAGAAAAATAAAAGGTAGCCAAGTCAGTAAGGGTTCCAAAAAAGTATTTGCAATATGTGCGGGAATGTAAATTCGCGTCTTAATTTAGGAGCCTCGTTGTGCCCGAGGTAGGCCTAGCAAAACGTTGATTTGGAGAATTTCAATGCCCATAATTGCCAGATTTCATTAATGTAAAAATAAACGAATATAAAACGACACTAAGATAAGATAAGTCACTAATGGCACTTGGCCTTGTTACATTTGAAAAAGCAGGTAAATCTAATCTACTTGGTCCTAGAAAGACCTTCCCCAGGCATGATCTTCTTGGCTCTGTCGATCAGGTTCCCCAGGTCGTGCATGCCCAACAGCAGGTATACTCTCGCTAGATGTCCTCATTCACTTCCCTCAGCATTCTGGCAGTCGGCGACTCTTTTCCTCGTCTTCCCCTCCAGCTCCATCAGACCCTGCTCCAAATATTCCAGCCTTTCATTAGATTTGATAGCCCGTTCTCTCCATTCATTGATCAGTTCCATATCAGTCTTGTGATGCTCCAGATGCTCAGCCTCGGACTCATGAACCCTTTTGCGTAGTTTATTGTATTTCACTTGGGCTTCAACAACTTCATCTATGACCCTGTTTCCCCGACCGACTCCGGCTCAACTAACCCTGCTATGCTCTATTCCAACCATGATAGGTAAAAGTGTACATGCCCTGTGTGGTACCTATCTGGATCGATGGTGTTCCTTTCTACAATAACCTTTAGATGCCACATATGCTAAGCTTCACAATTGTATGGGATGTCGTCATCCTGAAAATCTGCCCTGTAATGACTCATTTGAGAAACTAGTGGTATGGCTTGCTTCCTGCCTGCCTGTCTCATAACCCTGATGGGAACATAAGGGTGTATTCCCACTAACCCGATCAACACCAGGTGCGGAGCGTCCCTAGATCTTATGATGAACTCACTGGTAGGGAACCATTCGAACATCTATTGAACCTAGTCCTCAGTCAAATTTTCAAGAAATTGCGCCCATTCTGTCAAACTTTCAAGTGGAGCAAACCTGTCTTGGATGTAAGTCATTCTCTTAGGGTGATGGAAGGCTATATGATCATTCACGCCCTTCGTGGAAACTCTTGACGATATTGATCCCTTTGGATCTGCTCCAGTAACCAAACTTGTAGCAGCATATTACAACCCTCGAAGTGTTTAAACCCATTTTGGCAGCGGTCCAATGCTAGTGTGAATCATGTCTCCTTTGCATGGAAATACTATCATACCCAGGAAGCAAACAAAGAACACAAAAACTCTGCGGTGAATATAACCCAAGGAAGTGATAGAAAAATCATCATGGAATATATGATAGAATTTTCTATGACCATATCGTTCATAGAGGTAGTCAAAGGGTATGTAGGACTCCTTCAGGCACTCCAAATCATCGTTCTTTTTCAAACCCATCATTTTCAGGAATCCCCTAGCGGCACGGTTTTCCGGCGCCAATAAATCCAGACTGTCCCAAGGTAATCCAACGAATACCCCTATCTCCTCCAAGAGAGAAGTCATTTCTATGTTGCCAAAATGGAACACGGACCTTTCTCCGTCCCAGAACATAGTGGCCGCTTCGATCAATATATTGTTTGGTTGGATATCTAGTAAAGAAGGTAAGTTTCCGAGGACCCTTTTCACATGGTCCTTGTCACTTGGCAAAAGGTCCTCCCACCAATCCAGCAACAATGGTGGTATTCTTTGGACCATGCTGAACCTGGGGACTTCGTGCCTCATTTCTGCAAAAAAAATAAGGTTAGACCCTTTTCCCCCTCCAGATTCGACTACTTACACATCAGCAATTAGCATATTGGCATTTATTTCTCCAAATTAATGCACAAATTGGGGTTGCGTCTGTTGGGATTATGGAAACCCCGATGGACTTTTGGACAAGGCTTTTCCTAAAGGGTTATTACATGGACAACATCCTAATCCCGACTAGGTTTTGAACATGATACATGTACAATAAATCAGAGTAAGGTTTCTATAGAGGTCTAAACTGGTACCCTCAAGTGGACAACTTGAGGGGGAAAGGCACGGAACCGTCGACTACACCGTTGATCGACTAGTTTTACCACAAATAAGCCTTTCTGAATTTAAAGGGTGATATATAGGAAGAGCCCAAACACTCATCAAGCGTTGCTATAGGATTGATTACGCACGGTGGAATATGTGTAGAGCATGATTTATGCAACATTAAATAGCATGTTGTCAAGTATTTTCACGTTAAAAATGATAAATGCGGTATTTAATAATAGAAAGATGTTTAAGAAAGAAAACAAGGAGACAAGTCAGTTTCTATAGTAAAGGAAATCGTAAATGCTTGAAAATAGGCAATTAAATTCACATAAAGGGGAAAGGGAAAGGGTGCACACATATTATTAGAATAAAGCATGCTTAAGGCTAATTCACAAAAGCAAATTTGTCATGGTAATAGCCTAATTATCCCGAGCAGAGTCGCCATGCTGTCGCGCCCCTTTTTTCTCGCGAAGTCCGGGTTTTGACATTTTGGGACTACTCCCTTCCTATTGGGACGGGGTACGGGATTTTAAGAGTCGGCACCTAATGGATTAAGGTGCATTAGGGCACCTAAATCAAATAACTCATAAAATGGTTTACATCATTATTTTTATTTCATTTTTTTTAAAATCTCGTATTTGATGGTCGGCGTGGCGATAGGTTTTGTTCTACGACTGACTTCCCAACCATTAAAAGACTGGGCGAGAACGGTAAGGGGCACAATTCTACTGCAGGTACATGCGAAGAAATGATCAAAAGAGCTGTATTTGCTAGGGAATTGGGCGTTCCGATCATAATGCATGACTTTGCTGCTGGATTGGCCGTAGGGCTTGCTTCTATTGGACCTGGAGTTGGTCAAGAGACTGTTGCAGGTCAAGCTGTAGAGGGTATCGCGAGACAGCCTGAGGCAATGAATCAACGAGCTATCATAATTTTCTAATCAACCCCCTTCCGGATTGGTTTATGAGATATGAGAGAGGGCCAAAATACTTTGATTCCCAAAGTCTCGATAGTTAGCTCTCGGCCTTCGGGTCAAAAAATGATATTGTCACTAGCATCAAGATTTTCACTATCATCGGGTCCCAGCCAAACTCAATTTAAGCGAATTAGTCTTTAAAGGAAAATAAAACAATTTAAAACAAATAGAGATTACTTTAAAATGGAAATTAAAGGGGTCCCAGGTTTATTATCCTAAAGGATCACTTCTATGCAATACTCGGTAACCTTCCTCAAATAGAGGTGTTACGCGTAGCATTATCGCACATGTCATCATCCCCTTTACTACCCAAGTACCCTCCCCTTTATTAATTATTACCTAAGTGTTCTAATAGTATCCAGTACGTATCTTATACGTGCATTACCCGCTCCTTACCTATGGCCCTGGAGGTGTTTAGGACCTCTACTTAAGTGTAACGACCCGGCCGGTCGTTCCGTGAGATTAGCCCCATTTCCCATGTTTCATCTTTAGTCATGTGTTATTTAACCTAATTATTTTGTGTTGGGTCAGTTGGTTCGGGTTCGGAGTGGTCGTGGTGAGATATGAGACACTTAGTCTTTTAAGTTGGCTTTATAGTTAGAAAAGTCAATCGGAAGTTGACTTATAGGTAAATGACCTCGAAATGTGGTTTTTATGGCTTGTATAGCTTCATTAGGTGATTTGGGACTTAGGAATGTGTTCGGAGGTCCAGAGTAGAATTAGGCTTAAATTGACGAAATTTAGTTTTAGGCGCTTTTCAGTCGGCAGTGGAAAATTAGCTATCGGGGTCGGAATGGAATTCCCAAATTTGGAGCAGGTTCATAGTGTCATTTTGGATGTGTGAGCAAAGTTTTAGGTCATTCGGACGAGGTTTGGTTAGTTTCGGCATCTTTGGTGAATTTCGAAAGTTTGAAAATACTTAGGCTTGAATCATGGGTTGATTTGGTGTTTCGATGCTATTTTGGGTGTTCCAAGGCTTCGACTAAGTTCGGGTGATCATTTATGACTTACTGGTACTATTGGTTGAGGTCCCGAAGGCCTCAGGCGTGTTTCAGATTGATTTCGGGCTATATTTCTCCATGATTTCAGTGCTGGTGGGTTTCTGCATCTGGTGTCTCTGCCCTTCATCGCGATCGCGGAGTGAAAGATGCATTCGCGTAAGGGAAGGTCTGAGGCCGTTGGTTTCTTCTTCGTGTTCGCGGACATGGGTCTGCGTTCGCATAAGGTGAGTCAAGTGTATCATCGCGTTCGTGTAGGGGAGCATGTGATCGCGTAGTGTTGGGTCTGAGCCGAGGTAGGATGGTTGCCTCTTCGTGTTCGCGAGGTTAGTTCTGCGTTCGCGTAAGGGATTCATCAGTGAGCAACGCGATCGGGAATGGTATTATGCGATCGCGTAGGGGTAATTTGGGCAGTGTCATTTTTGTTCTTCGCGATCGCTTGCCTATTTCCGCGATCGCAGTGAGTAATGCACCTAGGAAGAAGTTTTATATCCAAAAACGAAGGTTTAGTCTACATTTTCAAAAACCCATTAGAGAGCTCGGGAGAAGGTGAAATTTTAGGAGATTTTCAGTGGAGTAATTGGGGTAAGTATTCTTCACTCACATTTGGGTTAATTCCATTATTTAGTCTTGATTTTCATCATTTAATTTGAGAAATTAGAGTGGTAATTGGGGAAAATGGGAGAAAAGTTTGGAGATTCTTTTTTGGATTTGAATGGGCAATTGAGGTCGTAATTTGATGAATTTGATATGGGTAGACTCGTGCGAGAATAAGGATTCTAGTTTTGTGATTTTTATCATATTCCGAGACGTAGGCTCGGGGGTCGGATTCGGCCAATTTCGGGATTTGTGCTTAATTTTGATAATTTTCGAATGGGTTTCGTCTCCCTAGAGTATATTGATGATATTAAACTGGTTTTGGCTAGATTTGGAGCAATCGTAGGCCGAGTCTAGAGTCAAAGGCATTGTGGGCTAGGATTTTTGCCGGTTTGAGGTATGTAACGTTTACAAACTTGGTTCTGAGGGTCCGAAGCCCCGAACTATATGCTATATGATTATAATTAAGGTGATGCACACGCCAAGTGACGGGCGTGCACCGTGTGATTTATGTCCTAGATCATCCTATGGCACCATCTAGTAGCTACTACAAATTGATATTTGCACTTCTATTGATGTGGTTAATGTGAACATGCTAGAAGTCATGATAAGTACGATGCTAAGGCTTCACGCCGAAAATGGTGAGACCCGAGTGGTCCTATATTGCTGTCTCCTTTATGTGTTTTTATTGAATTTATGCACTTAGTCCTGTCATAGCATGTCATATCATGTCTTAGCCTCGGTAATTGTTATCTTGTACATTATCATTGATTCGAGCTAGTTCATGCATCTGTGAGTCCATGTGAGCGAGACTGGAGAGTAATGACTGAGTGAGGCCAAGAGCCTGTTATTGAGAGACAGTGATGAGATCGGACTGCACAGTGCAACAATATTTTGATTATGCCTTTGTTGGTTTGTTATAGCTCTTGGGCTAATAAGGGCCCCTCCGGAGTCTTTACACCCCTAGTGAGCGCATTGATATTTGAGGGACGGATCTTCCCTGGACATGGATCTTGTCTGAAGTTGATGATATGTGAGGGATGGATCATCCCTGGACATGGATCTTGTCCGAGTGTTGTATTCCGGAGATGAATCTTCTCTTAGGGGCTGGATTGGCCTTTTCCCTCAGTACTGAGTGACTACGGTCACCGATGTTTATGCATATTCCGGGATGGATTTTCCCTAGGCCTGAGAGTCGATTATAATACTGAGTGGATTGATGTGTGAGAGTTGTGAGCACTACGTGCATTTCTATGTTGTTCATACATGGGCATGTTGAGTATACTGATTCATACATGGGACACTGGACATATCTCGCACATTCTGTTTTCATCCTTTGATAAATTGTGAGCATTTCTTATTTCTGTACACTGTCTTATTTAATTGCTGAGGTTTAGTCCATCACTACCTCTCAACCCATAGTTTGGGTTCGTTACTTCTGAGTTGGTGTACTCACATTACCCCATGCACCTTGTGTGCAGATCTAGGTACATCGAGACCCGGTAGTGGTTGTTGAGCGGCTGTCAGAGTTCCTTTGGAGGCATCAAGGTAGCAGCTAGCGATTGCCTCAATTATCTCCTTCTCTATCTACCTGTCATATTTATTTATTCCAGACAACTTTATGTCCGCGCTGTATTTTGATATGCGATGTAGTAGATCATGGCTCGGTGACACTAGATTTGGGTTCGGGTTTTCTCTTACTTATGTTTTCAATGATGATTAAACTCTTAAATGCTTTATAAATATGAGACTATTGCTGCAAATATACTGGACTTTCTGAAAATAATTGTTAGCAAATGAAACGTGTGGCTTGCTTGATTTCACGATAGGTGCCATCACAACTGGGTATTTTGGGGTCGTGACATTAAGGTGGTTCTAGATTCACCTATATTGCTTAAAAGAGGAAAATCTAAGCGACAAACAAAAAATCAAGTAAGACTGTCACATAAGGAGCAATTAAGGGGGATCATGTTTACCTCCACAAATAAACAGACAGTTGCACGCTTATTCAAACAAGCAAATTTAAACGATTTAGGGGGGGTCCTATAGGCAGGATATCTAAATAAGCACAAACAGAATGTACAACCATTTAATTAAAGCGAGGTTGTAAGTATCCATCAGTTTGCCTACTGATTTTTTATTACTTACTGAATCTGGGCATGTTTCAAGTAGAAAGAAAAGCATAATTTTAGACCCAAGATTTTAATTATCCTACAGGCTTGCCTCAGTGATAACCGGGCAGAATCCTATGGACATGGTATCTAAACTGTAAACCAGTGACTGATTTTAATAGGAAGATTTCATCTTTTTAGATCCTATAGGCATGATTTCTATGTGCTGAAACTGATACAAGCATTATTTCCTATAGACATGATATCTAAACACAGAAAATGATTCTTACACTTACTTCCTATAGGCATGATGTCTAAGTGTCAAGACTGATTTTTGATATGTGTTCCCTATAGGCATGATGTCTAAGTGCTGAAACTGTTTCTACACTTATTTCCTATGGGCATGATATCTAAGTGAACGGAGATGTTAACAAATTGTTAGACAAGTTTGATAATTCCCAAAGAAGATCCTACAAGCATGGTTTCTGATGCACATTGGGACTTGAGAATATGCATAAACATGGATTTTGATGCAGAATTGATAGACGTCCTGTAACAGGATTTCTAGGATGCAGGTGTGAAATTCAAGACTACAAATAATGAGATAAGTCCTATAGGAATGGTATCTAATGCATATAAATAATCATAACAATCCTATAGGCATGATTTCTACCCGAACCCAATCAAAAATATATATAAAAATCCCTCCCAACTTTTACTAATACCCCCATATCTTTTTTACAAGGATTATTATTACATGCCAATACAAATGAATTACATCATGGAAATCACTATACTATAGGGAGCCTTGGCAGGACCAAAGTCAACCTGGAAGCCAGGCCTTCAATCAAGTCTGGAGTACACCAGCAGTCCATAATACATCAAATGGGCTTCTAATGTGTCAAAGTTCCCAAGGGCCTCAGGGACCCCAGGCAATGCTCACACTAGAACCCTTTCAAAGAAACAGTTTTTGTAAACAAATTTGGAAGGCCAGGCCCAACGTGTCAGAGTTCGGAGGAGTCTCATGGACTCTTAGGCAGTGCTCACACTGG